>CEMT01387418.1:15657-33749 GCA_900068985.1 Pterula multifida
CATCAGGTCAGAAAAGACGTATACCAAGCTTTCACATAGTCCGCAAAGGACACCATACAGATTGTTTGCCATATACCAAGACCAATACGTGGGGTAACTCCTCGGTAGAGACCCTTGATACCGTTTTCTTTATAGACGTAAGCGAAAGTGTTTAATATAGTCAATTTTGCGGGTCTGTTAGCGTTTGCGGTCGCTTTAGCCATGGATTGCATCTACGACGGTATTAGTGGCGCATAGCAGATGATAAGATAGAGCGATACCTCAACTCGAATGACCTCAATTGGCTGGTTCCACGTAGCAAGTGCTCCACCTACCGTAGAGGCAGCAATCTTGTCCAAGGCACTCAAAGCCTCACCATTACCCCTTCCTCTTATTTTGCGGATACCAGTTTCAGCTAGTCGGGCAAAACCCATGCTAAGGTAAATAGACCCGATCAGCGCTTGATATTCAAATCTGTGATCATCTGAGCAGGACTGACCGGGAGCCCCAGTTAGTGCATTGACGGACGGCCACAGCATTGACACCCTTGTTGACGCCTGCAAGACCTTCTCTTCGGAAGATATCTGCGAAGACGGCCCAAGTTGACTGAGGCTTGACGCCAGCAGCCGCCTGCTTATGACGCGTAATTTCCACAGTTTTCATACATGTAGTGAAACCTATAGTGCCAAGTTATAAGGCGCAGATTACACAGTTAGGGGACTAATGTGTACCCATAGTGGCATATGCTTGTGCAATACCACCAGTCATACCACCGAGTAAACCAGCTGCAGCAGGACTGATACCCGTCGCGAGCGTGGCTGTCTCCACCTCAGAAGCGGTGAAAATAAGGACGGCACCTTTAGTCGACGCTTCAATCCATGCCTAATCGTCGCTACACGTTAAGGACACGAATAATTTCGATGTTAAGAACACGCACCCATGGGATCAAACCCTGGAACAAGCCAGCGACACCACCTCGAGCCCAGATGGATTTAGTAGCCTCTAGCATGGTTTGACTACGATTAGCAGCCATTTGTGTCTTTAGAACCTCGAGAGGTTGGCCTAATGTAGTGACCTATAGTGTATGTTCTTCCCAAATGAGCATTGACGGTCGAGCTGCTATAATAGGATCGAACTTGCCTCCTGCAGTCAAAGTTAGCTAAATTGAAGGCCGAAAATGAGGAACAAAGTACTTACAAACTATGTTCAATTAACCAATGCGTAAGCCTTCGTGAGAGATGAAAAGGTAAAGCATTGATATTTGCATACCATGTTCATCACAGCGCCTTAGAAAAGTTGAGACGAAGATAGCTATATAAGAAAGCAGAACCTTACCAACTGCAATATTAGACCAGTTAACACCTTTCTGACCAGGTTCCTTGATGACTGCCATCGTAAGTGGTAAGGGGTGCAAAGAAAAAAGTGGGAAGAATGGAGTATGAAAGGAAGCTCTGTTCAAACAGATTGGGGCAAAATTTATGTTGCCACCTCCCGATCATGAGCGCTTCCATCTCTACCTTTGACACCGCTTTTGATGTTCAAAATTACAATCAATTATCTTCAATATCTGCCAAGTCCTCGACGGATTACTTCCACTAACACTAGGCTCGCACTTTCATCGTCGTCTCAAACTTTTATAATTATCTGGTAGAGGTAAGCCATTGCAATTGACTTTGCAGAATCCAAGTTCCAAGGGTATACATAATGAATACTAAAGAGCGACCGAAGGTGAATAGACAAGAATGCATAGGATAAGGCTTGTACTGTAGTATAAAATCAAAGCAGTCAATAAGTAAAAGCGCGCTTGAATACGGAAAATTAGGAGGAATCACGTCAACAAACAGTTGGCAAGTTGGGCCAGAATGGTTCAGTAACCAGCTATGCATATGAGACTCAAGGATGCCACTTGTTTACTCTTCCGGCTTGTATTGCGCAAGTTCGTGCTTCAATCTGTAATAAGAGCAATACTAAGCATTTAGAGGTGACTTGGAAGATTGGAAGAGAGTGTCACAAGTCTAGCAGTCGCATCCAGCGCGAGCGAGCTTGTAATAAAACAATCGTTTGAAACTGAAGAAAGCACATACCGAGCAATCTCATCTACATTATCCTGATCGCTTGATTCTAAGAATTTGACTTCCATGCTCTTGTGCTCGATCGTAGCCTGAGCCTCCTTGAGCTCGGATTCAAGACCCTCGACTTTCGACCTCAGGTCCTTGAGGTCCTTATCATGCTCAGATTGAAGATCGTGGATTTTGAGGTTGTGAGCTTCATGAAGCTTTAGAAGTTCTTCCTTGGATATTCCGGGTGACATGGGTTGAGCAGCAACCCCGTTGGCTCTGGCAGGTACGTCAGATTCAAGCTTGGCTTTCAAAGTGGCCACCACCCCTTCTAGATCGTGCACCTGTTCTTGAAGTTCCGACTTCTGAGAGACTAACACTTTGACCAGCTCATCATGTTGCTCGCGTAACTGCGAGGCCTCTTTAGCTCTGGACTCAGCAATTTCCTTAAGCTCGGTTTGATGCCCATTGGTAACCTGTGTGAGCGAGTCCTTCGTGAGAGCAAGCATTTCCTTGTGAGCAGTGAGATCGTCGTCTTTATATGAAATCTCTGTCTTGAGACGTTGTAGCTCGGCAGCGATCTCAGAAGGAACTTCGGGGGAGGCAGCAGCAGCAGCGATAGCGGCATCGAGCTGGGCCTTCAGGCTGGCTGCTTCAACACTGGCGGCGGCGGCAGCGGTCTTCGCCTTTGTAAGGTCATCTTTCGTAGCTTTCAACTCCAGTGCTTGATTGCTCAGCTGATTCTCCAGGGTTTTGACCTGGCTAGCAAGGAGCGAAGCATGTTCTTCCTTCAAACTATTGATAGTTGTTTGATGCGCCGCACGAATCTGCTCGATCGTAGCCTCTGACGAAGCGCGAAGCGCAGTTAAATCGTGGCCATGGGCATCACTTGCCTCTGCCTGTGCCCTTTACATCAATGGCGGGTTTGAAAAGTAAAATTGGATACCAACTGACCTTAGCCTTCTCGAAGGCTTCTGCAAGCAGCTTTTCATGCTCAGCCTTAACATCGTCAACCTTGGAATTATAATATGTTTCCTGGTTCTACGAACAAAAAAGGGGTTAGAGAGGATTACACACAGAGCTGCGGTGATACCTCGAGTTCGTGTCCAATCCTTTTGATCTCTTCCTGCAACTCAGCCTGCTTACCCACAAATGTCGTTTGAGCCTCCTCCAAAGCTCTAAAATGGTCTTGTTGAGCAGTAGATGCATGTGCCTTACTCTGCTCGAGTGCGGTCTGAGCTGAGTGTAGTTCAGAATGAAGAGCCTCTAGTCGAGCAACCAGCTTCCGCTGTTCATCACTCGCAGCCTGCAGCGCTTCCGCATGCTGTTCTTGGACACTGTCATAACGAGCCTGAGCTTGATTTGCTGAAACTTGAGCATCGTCTAATGCCTTCTGTGCGGACGCTGAGGTGCTGGAAAGCTGGGTTTCCAGGGAAGAAATTTTGGACAGTAACTCCTGATACTCATCCTCGGCGGTCTCCTTGCTTTCTTTCAGCTCAAGAATTTCAATCTCTAGTTCAGAAATCCTCGTCGACGTTTCTTCGCGATCAGCCTGAAGCTCAAAAACTTCCTTTTCTGCTACCTCTAACTCGGTGGCCTTCATCTCTAACTGAGTAATCCTTGCCTGCGCTTCTCGAAGGGCTTTTTCATGCTCGACCTTGAGCGCCTCATTCTCCGCCTGAATTGAAGAGAACTCCGCGCGAGCTTTCACCAATGCTTCATGTTCTAAAGCCGCTGACGCTGCCGCTTCACTTGCTGTTTGGCTGGACTGCAGAGCTTCGAGAGACCCTTGTGTCGTAGTGAGTTCTTGCTCCAACGAGATTATTTGGATATTGAGTTCCTGCACGAGTTCAGCTTGACTGATAGCGTTGGACTTGGATTCTGCAAGCTAGAACGACGTCAATGAGCACAGACGGCATGGAAGGGGAAAATGCGGTAGCTACCTCAGCCTGGAGAGCGTTAAGAGATGCGTTTCCAGTGTCTCTCCCTCCTTGTGCCTGTGTCAATTCATCTTTGAGCTGTTGAAGATCAGCCTTTAATGCTGACTTTTCCTGCTCAAGTTGTTCAACTGCCGCCTGCTCGGATGCTATATTGGCCTCGGTGGTTTCTAGTGACGATCTAAGTAATTGGACCTGTTCTTCCAGATCACGAATGGACGAAGTTTTGATAACAAGATCTTCTTGTAGTTCCTGCAACTGGGCAACCATATGTCAAAAACAGCACTTAATAGACAATAAAATAGATACTTTGGATTGGAAGTCCTGTGAGGACTTGCTGTCCTCTTTGACTTCTCTGATAGAAGATATGGATGGTCCAGTCCGTGTGGCTGTCTTTGTAGGAGGTGCGACAGTCTTCGAGGCAGACAATATACTAGGTCGTGATGTCAAGGATGATGTCTTTTTGACACCTTCCGAGACGGAGGCGCGTGGTCGTGTAGGCGTTGCCGCCTTCAGAGGTATCGAACCTGTTGGAGTCGCTACAGCTGCTCGCGAAACTGGAGATTCATTGGGTGTGTCTGCAGGTTTTGGAGCCTGTTTTGCGGATAAAGGAGCGGAAAGAGTAGAGCGATGACTAGGGGGTGGGGGCTTGGGCGCAGCCGGGGGTTTGCCGGTGGGTGCGAGTGATGCTCGTCGGGCAGGTGAAGGGGGGACCACAGCCTTCGTAGTCATTGCAGGTGCAACAGCCATGGATGGGGTTGTAGAGGTCGATTTCTTCAGTGATGATCCGACAGCAGCCCCAATGGTTGAGAGCCTCGAAGCTGTGCCCGCACCAAAGGGTGCAGTAGGCTTTGGCGCAGCAGCCTTAGTGCCAAAAGTACCCGAGCTGAGGACCTGAGTGATCTGTATTAGCCTTAAGAAGAGTAATTCAAAGGAGAGACGACCTTGTTCACAGCATTGCCTGTAGCAGCGCCGTTTGTCCTCGTAGGAGCTGATGTTTTTGAAGCCAGGGCTTTAGCTGATGCAGGCTTTGTTTTGCTGTCCGCTGATGCTGCTTTGACGGGTTGCGCAGCCTTTACAGTAGATTCGACGCTCTTCTCTGGAGGTGAAGTGTTCGTGTCGGCAATTGCTAAAAGTGCACCAGAAGTGCTTAGTGACGGTTCAGTAATCGTGTCCTCGTGCAGGCCATGAGTTTGAAGAGCTTCTTGTGATTGGTCCTCCTCGCGGTCTGGGTCGTCAATAGAGTTTTCGCCGTTTGATTGAAAATCTTCAAGGGATAAAATATTCTGAGGAACGACCTCAGCCATGATGATGAACGAGTGACAGGAAAATTAGCAGGAAGATGAGGGAGAGCCGAACCTGGCGTCTGTCCCTTTCCAGCGACACCGCCGTCTGTGTTCCAGGTGATCGGATTTTTGATGCCATTACATTTACAAATTTCTTTCTCCTCTACTGAGCCTGCAGTAATCCTTCTCTCAAAACTACATATCAACTTCAGATTTCATTCGACTTGCAGCTATTACCGTCATTTATTCCACCACATTCAGCATCAATATCAAATAAATTCACAGTCGTGGTTGGTCTTAGTACTGTGCCTACACGAGTCCGTCCAGTCTCTGAGAGAATAGTCCAGAGGTGACCGGTGAACCGGTGACTGCCCATGAACTGCCATATCCACTTGGTCGTCCCTCATTTGATGATGAACTCGAGACTGGGAGGCTACCAGTTCAAAATCTCAGATACAAGAAATCAGTGTATCTCATAGCATAGTGGCATGCAGGTTGAGTGCGTTGAGTGCAGGTTCATCCAGGGAATTGTGATTGTAGCTCAAGACAGCCACGCCTCCTGGTTCTACATTGAAATGGGTGCCTATGGAGATTCTTAACTGATTGGTGAATCAATAGCTTGATTGATATGCTTACCCAGAGCAAGGGGAAATCCAATCCAACGAGAGATGAGAACTCGGCTGAAATGACCATGGGCAACGATGAGGACATCTCGAGTGTTGAATCCTTCTTCTTTATACTGTCTGTGGTAGTCCCGAACCTGAGAGGAAAACGAGATTAACCACTAAGTCAAACGGCACGTTGATCGAAATACCTTTTGTATAGTAGTATCTACTCGGCTACACATTTGCTCAACACTTTCTCCTCCTGGGCAGCTAAAGCGCAATTCAGATGGGAACAGACGTACTATGAGTAGGAAGATATAGCCCACCCATCTTTCCAAATACTCCAAGTAGGGTTGCGTTCCTTGATCTCCGATGAGAACAGTCCTTCGTATTCACCATAATCCCATTCACGAACGTCTTCTGTAAGCTGATGATGAGGGAGCTCCTTCAAATGTCCGAAGAGTAAATGGAAGGTTTTATGCGCGCGTTGACGAGGAGATACGAGGACAGTGCACAGGTTCTTGGGGTCGATTACCTCTAACCAAGACATTGTGAACAAACCAAGTTCGCGATTGGGATAGCGGAAAGCATACTGCCTTCTCCGACGAGGATATGGGCTTTCGATAAGATTTCCTTCTCTCCTCGCTCGGTAAGCGGTATATCACTGCGTCCAGTCTGATTCATACGATAGATCCCAAGTCGAAAGTAAAATGCAACTGGATAGTACATACATGTCTCCTACAAGTCACGGATTGTGAACACGCAACCGAGAACAGAGACGAAAAGGGCTGGCTCACCCATTCAAAGACCACTCAGTTTCGCCTTATAACACCAAAAACCAGCTTAGCGAAGCAAAAGCTTGACCAGGAATCATATATCGTACCATGACGAATGACAAAGAGTCGAGGCATGGGGCGGTCATGAACCATGATGGCTACACAACAAAGATAAGCAAGGCCATCGGGAGTGCTGCACTCACGGCTAACCGGTCCGCCAAACTTCAGCACGACTCCAAACATGTTCGACGAATGTGAGTAAATGCTCGCTTCACAAACAGCTCAACTTAGAGGATAATCTCGCTTGCCAGTTGTCGAACATGCAGTTTCGGCTACTTCGACTAAGGGAGGAGGGTCACTTTCTCACCCTCAGATACATTACGAAGGGTTCGAACCTCTGGCTCCTCACCAAGCTGACGACTTGCTAGGAGAACCAGAGCAGTATATCCCTGTGAGTTGCTCGCAACCCATCACATAGACCTAAATTCAACTTATGGTAGGAAAGCAGTGATGCGCCGATATTCGAGCTCGAACGAGTACAATATACCGTCCCAGCACCTCTGATCTCGCTTGCTGTCTCATCTGATGTTCTTGTAATGGGAATGCTCCCGAATGAAGTTGTTATCATTGAGCTCACGCGCGCAGATCAGATCGTTCGAATGACAATACCTCGTAGTGACTTCACTCTGCACAAGCTCTTCATTGATCCTTCTGGCCGACACATCATTGTCACGTCTACCCAAGGCGAGAATTGGTACATCTTCAAAGGATGGAAAAAGCCGAAGCTATTGAAGGCATTTAAGATGGTGGTTGAGAGTGTAGCTTGGAATAGAACGGCTCTTCTAGCCTTAACGGGCTCAACATCTTCTCGGGAAATCCTCATTGGAGCGAGGAACGGAACGATCTATGAGGCAATGTTGGACGCTGAAGAAGACTTCTTTAAGTCTCCAGACAGGTACCTTCAAAGTGTCTACACAATCCAGGAGCGGCATCCTATAACCGGAATCAAATTTGACCTCTTCCCACCTCAGCAGGGCACGAAAGCTTTAGTTATTGCCACCACACCTTCTAGGATATACCAATTTGTTGGCTCTCCAGAGCGACGATCAGATGATTCGGGACGTGTTTTTGGGAAACTGTTCGCCAGCTATCGTGATACTGCCCCGAGTAAGCAACGTCTTTCCAATCTATGGAACATTGCTGATTGTATTTCAGAGATATCTGAATTACCTGGAACTCTGAACTACTCAGAGCTTCATGTCTTCACTCCAAATGCTGACCAAGCATCTTCCCTACCTAGTACTATGGCATGGTTGACGGGTCAGGACTGCATGTATACACCCGTTCTAACGCGGTGGCTGATGTTTGTATCTTTAGCACCCGGCATCTACCATGGGACGCTCAACTTCACCTCTCATTCTGACGACCTTGTTGACGGTGCATCGCTGTTGCCGTACCCTTCCTTTGAAACTGGAGAATCCGAACCTCCAATCTCCCTCTCCCTAACACAGTTTCATTTCCTCCTCCTGTACAAAGACCGCTTAATTGGAGTAGGAAATCTTGATGACAGGGTAGCATACGATGAGCGACTTCCCCTTGTAAGTGTGTCCTTACTTCTTTTCCTATATAACCATGCTTAATTTCGCAGATCGGGAAAGAAGCAGTCCGCGGCATGACCTCTGATCCCATAAGGAAAACATATTGGATGTACACCGATCAATCACTCTATGAATTGATCCTTCGCAATGAGACACGGGACGTCTGGAAACTGTATCTCGAGCAGGGTAAATATGAGATGGCATTGCAACACGCAAGGGTGAGTTCTCTGTTTATATCGCTTGTTGCAGCAAAAAGCTGAGTGTTCTACAGACTGCAAGTCAGAGAGACCATGTACTTTCTTCGCAAGCATCTGCTTTGTTTGACGAGGGTCGTTACTTCGAGGCAGCTCAGGTCTATTCGCAATGTTCAGTGACCTTTGAGGAGGTTACCCTAAAATTCCTAGATAAGAACGAACGGGACCCATTGCGAGCTTATCTCATCTCTAGGTTAGAGAGAACGCGCAAATCCGTGGGCCCTATTCTTTGAGATTTTAATTCATCACTACACTGAATACTGGATTCTAGGACCTCACTCAGCGGATGATGCTTGCCACTTGGCTGGTAGAATTCTACCTGAGTAAATGCAACGATTTAGATGATATGGTTTCTGCAGAATCTATCTCTCAGGATGTTGAGAATATACGAGTGGAGCGTTCTCTCCTAGAAGAGGATTTGCGGCAGTTTCTTGAAACATACAAAGTAAAAAAATTCTATCTGCCCTAATTGTGCCTATCTTGCACTCATCCTAGATCCTCTCAGACCAATTTAGATCGAAAAACTACATACGAACTCATCCAAGGTCATGGGCGCACAGATATGTATATCTATTATGCCACTATCATAGGCGACCTTGAGCGTGTGTTAGAACACTGGATCTTGGAAGAGCAGTGGGTAAAGGCCATCGAGGTTATCAATAGTCAAGTAAACCGCCTCAAATCACGCGAGTGGATAGTTACTGATAGTAATGTCACACAGACAGACTTAGAGATGTACTACCGATATGGCCCAGTCTTGCTCAAGCAATCGCCCAAGGAAACAGTTGATTCATGGCTTCGACAGCCGCTGTTGGATCCACTCCGGCTGGTCCCCTCTTTATTACAACTTCAGCATGTCCGCCGGGATCCTCTTTCCCCAAACCACGCTGTTCGATATCTCAATCATGTCATCTTTCAACAAGTCAACACATCCCCTACCATCCACAATCTTCTGTTGACATTCCTCGCTACACCCCAGCAGCCATCTGACACCGAAGAGGATGGGCCCCTACTCCGCTTCCTGACTACTGCGCCCTGTGATCTATCGACAAATAAACCTTACTTCGACCTCGACTATGCCCTGCGTTTATGCAAGCAGGCAGGGAGGACACAGCCCTGCGTTCATATCTATTCAAAGATGGGCCTGTATGAGAATAGTGTTGATCTTGCTCTGGAGAAAGGGGACCTGGAGCTTGCGAAGATCAATGCTGACATGCCAGAAGACGATCAGCAGCTGAGGAAGAAGCTTTGGCTGAAGATTGCCAGATATGTGGTTCAGGATAAGCAAGATATCAAAACGTATGTCTTTGCGATGCATCCCCGATCATTCTAATGGTCGGTTTTTAGTGCTATGCGCTTTTTGGAGAACACAGATCTGCTCAGTATCGAGGATATACTTCCGTTCTTCCCTGATTTCGTCGTCATAGACGACTTTAAAGAGGAAATCGCTCACGCTTTAGAGAATTACTCTTCGCATATCGAGGTGCTCAAAAACGAAATGGATGAAGCTACGAGGACGGCGGAGTCTATCAGGCAGGACATAGAGGGTCTGAAGGATAGATTCGTCACCATTGACGCTGGTGAACAGTGCTCGGTTTGCTCTCAGCTACTGCTCACACGGCAATTCTACGTTTTTCCGTGTCATCATACATTCCATGCTGATTGCCTCATCGGCTTGGTGAATTTCTGTCCTTGTCAAGCCTTGGAGAGTATAACGAATGACGATTTTTCTAGGCTAAGGAGTATCTACCCTCTCATGCACTTCGCCGTATTCTTGCGCTACAATCTGAACTTGTCAAAGGCGCTAGTAAGACTCCACTCAATGGGCTGCAAGTTACCAATCCAACCCAAGGAGTTCATCAATCCCAACAAAGAACGCTCCTGTCTGCCAGCTTTACAACTCCGCTTCAGAACGGAACCCGAGCCGCAGGAAGCCTGGGCCGAGGACTTTTGACTGCAGGTGATAAACTACGAGACTTGATTGTGCCAGACGCGCTCGTCACGTTGGTTACAACTCCGGTTGGGTGGATCCCGGGTATGCCGGGCGCTCCAGGATGGATGGGAGGGAGCGGGAAAGCAACAGAGAAAGATGTAGAGAGCAAGGTAGAGAGATTGAGAAAGGAGCTGGATGACGTGCTGTCGAGCAATTGCCCACTGTGTGAGAGTGTGGTTGTCGGGTTGGATAAGCCATTTTTACAGGAGGGCGAAGGAGAGGATATTTCCTGGACGCTGTAGAACCGTACTTTGAAATCTTATAATAACGACGTGGAATTATAGGGCATTTAGATAATGATCTAGTATATTGAGAAATGAAGGAAATACAGTACTAATGACGAGTAATAAATTGCAAGTGTCAATATCAGCCATTGATTTTCTTGCTGCGTCCAGCTTTTCTGCGCAGTCTAGCAGCTTTCTTCACGCCCATCTAAAGAAATATGAGTAAGGTTACGCAGGGATCGCTGGTAATTGGACGCACTCTTGCTTTGTCTTCTTCTAGTCTTTTGCGCTCTTCAGCTGCTTTGCGCCTTTCCTGGGTTATCTGTCGGCGCCTAGACAAAGAAGAAAGTACCTTAGTGAGTTACTAGTTCGGAGAACGAGCGTTCATGTAGTGGACTGGACTGTGCACCTTTTGAGTTCTGCTCGCTTTTCTTCTTTGAGTTCAGCCTGTAGTTTCTTGATAGCTTGTTCTCTTTTCACTTTCTCCATTCGTTCTTCCCAGTTCTTGGTTTTGCGACCTTTCGACATCTGGGTCACCCTGTAGATATAAAACAAGTTTAATAAAGACGACTTAGTAAAAACATCAAAGTGAATGCTTTACGCTGTAGCGAGACGTGGAGATTTCCAGGATTTACCAGAGACACGGCCATTTGAGGAGGAGGATAAGTCAATTGGCATGATAAGTTGATTATGAGAGTGATCGTGATTGTGATGTGAATGTTGATGGAGTCCGAAGAAGTGGTTGAAATAAGCGCTACCAGTAAATCCTTCTTAGCTCTTGCTTCAATGTACCACCAGCCCGTTTCTCCTCTGGGCCACAATAACGACGCTAATTTACGGTTCCTCATCGACCAACGCGCTGCTCGCGCTGCCCTTCCTTCAAATTTTTCATTTTCTGAATATGACGATTCTCCATCTATCTATTCCCATGCTGCTTTCTCTCCTCGACCCTACCACCACGATATCCATCCATTAGGCTCGCCTCTTTCACCTAATCGACCCTGTTTGGCTTCTCCCAAGGAGCGTCTCAATGATCCTACCCTTAGCTCTCTGGACCTGGACGACGATTCTCGCTCGTTGCTTGTCTTATCTACTTCTACTAGCAAACTGAATCTACGAGATGACACCCCCGGCGAAGAGGATGAGTCCACATCTCGCATGAGCATACTCGGTCCCAGCCTGCGTATCCATTCTCCAGCTCCATGGGAGCTTGAGGATAGTCCTGTGCTGGAGGAACCAGAGAACTCTTCGTCGTACTTATCGGCTGCTCGAAATAAGTTCGGGTTATCTTCAGTAAGCCCAAGGTCGAGCAATGCGTCCTCGAGACCCAGCAATGAGTCTACTCGTTCTCAGTTCTGGCACAAAAAGTCACTTGAAATTTCGTCGTCAGGCTCTCGTGGCGTTGCAGTACAGTGAGTTGTTCCCTTGTCCGCCATTGATCGTGTCATTCGTGAGAAGCTTACAAGATCATCTTTTGCCAGGACACAATTTTCCATGTCATCCACTTCTTTGCCACCTTCTTCGCCCGTAGCACCTCAGTCTCTATTTAACAAGCTTTCCCTTGGTCGTAATCGACCACAAACACCGATACAAGGGTTGTCCCCCTTTACTACCCACAGTTCACCACCTGCCGATTCTTCTTTCGTCGGTTACTCCCACGGTGATCAGCCACAACATCCTTCCCTTTACCGAAGATCATCACCTGATGATGACAGCAGGTATAATCCCCGCGATTCAACTGCCTGGCCGCCACAGGACTATTATGAGAGCGATGAGATTCAAAGACACCCCTACGCTAATGCCGATGCCGCATCATACTACCAGCACGAAGCGAAGCCGTCTTCCTTCATATTTGAATTTCCCGCCTCCCAGTCGCCTCAATCTCATTTAGTGGCTATATCTAGGAGTGACTCCAGTCTTACTGTAACAGAGTCATCTACTGTCTCCTCAACTGCAACCAAAGTGTCTCCAGACACTGCGATCTTTGCAAGCCACCACAAACATCCCACTTTACTCAATGGAAAAGAAATCTCTTCTCCCATCAGCATTGGCAAAACTTTGGACCTGAGTTCACGGCCAGAACGCAACCTAATATCTTTAGAGCAGGCACAACATCAGGCAAAGCGCTCCAGAAGTGCGACTTCTGAAGGAGGGCTTCCTCTAATCCCACTTAATAGCTCCTCTTCCAGACATTTACCATTCCCCGAGCTCCACAATGATGGGTCCGGGTCGTCTGATGCGTCTCCCTCGTCTTCGTCTACGCGTCAACGATCTCGTTCCATTAGTACCGGAGTACGAGCGAAGAATGCGCTGAGTAACATGAAGAGCACAACAGTGTTGAAGGTAGACAGAAGGGATTCAGAATCAAGCACTCTCTCGGCAAGCCTGCCTCCTGGAAAGTCACTCAAGCACAAGAAGAGTGGCTTCATGCGGATTTTCAATAGCCGAGAGAGGGAGAAGGAAGAGAAGGAGGCACCACCCCCTGTTCCCCCTCTATCTGAGGCATTTGCCTCATCTACACAGCCTTCTCATCAGTCATCCTCATCGCAGAAGTCAACAGTGATCACTGGTCGTCGAGTTCCTGTTCCTTCTGTTGATGTGTCGCTCTTAGATTCTTCAGCACACGCAAGTCCAAGCTCGAGTCAAACTCAGTTCCAAGATTCGTTCGAGAAGTCTAGCAATTTGCGACGTCACTCTCCAACGTTGACCAGCTCAAAACGTACCCCCCCTTTGTACATCAATACCTCACAAATGCCTTCCGCCGTATCCGATACTCGTCTCAGTTTTGGTCCTCTGTCGGAACCGAGTTCCACAAGTATCAAAGATGGCATTTGGCGCAGTGCCTTTGTCCCCCCTCAGAGTGCTCCCCCTAATGTAACCGAATTTGGTGTCACATCTGGTTCTCAAGTTCCATCCTTGAGCCTCAGACCAGTGTCTACCGCCTTCAGTGCTCAATTTGGAGATCAATTCATAGCTAAATCATCCTTGACCCCGGCTTTAGAAGAGGACGGAGACATTACAAGCCCCACGAGTTGTTCATCCCCTGCCACTCCGGGTGTCTTCATCCGGCCTACCACAGTAGGTGAAACGGACAAAATACCAGCCATACCATCTAACCAAGATCAGTCCTCGATCATCCAAGCTTTACAGGAGCAAATTGTCGCGGCTAAACTCGCATGGCAGCGGCAAATCTGGGAGCTTGAAGGTCAAGTTAGGGATCTTAAGGCTGAGGTGGAGGAGGCAAGGCTTCAACTAGGTGGCAACAAAGGATATTGCGAAGTATGTGGTAGAAATATCTCGCTGTCCCTGGGTGCGCAAGATTTTTCAGAAAGCACGAACAAATCCACCGGTGTTATCAATCGACCTCGGGCACGGACTGGGTTGTCCCATCGTTTTGTTAATTCATGAAAAGTGGGCCAGAAGCTATCATTCACGGTCTATTTCAAGTATTCTTGGCGGTTAACTTATCCTCTACGAGCTCAAGAGCTCTATTACCTCCCACATTCATTCCATCTCTGTATGTACAGTTTTGCTTTGTACTTTGGGACTGCCCTCTTAATTGCGCATGGTGCCCACAATATTCTCCCCTTGCTGTGTTGTATTAGCTTGTTTTACTTTGACCCAGGCATCCTCATGCATACCACTCCTTGAGCTTATAATTTGTTCTATTAGTATCAGGTATTAGATGCTTCTGTTTCTTTTATGTTGTTTTTTTTTCCACTAGGCAAGTTAGCACATTACTGTATCGCATCCTATTAAAAATCACTCTAATGAGAACATAGTTTCTGGAAAGCACCTTCTCTTTCTAGATATTTTACTCCTCGAAGTACATTGTGTTTCACACGATATCGCCAAAGATGATGAGCGAGAAAGTAAACGTTGCGATGCAGGATTTCTGGGGAGACATTTGCAGAACTAGCACTAACTATGGTATAATTTGGATGGCTTCCCTCTAAATTACAGTTTGGGATTGCCGAAGGACAGATGATTCAAAATTACGAGACGAGGTTATTATTTGAAAGATTCTCTCACAGGAATTGTTGTCCTTCGGCGGTAGGGTGGGTGAATTGGGTTTGCAAGAGTGCGTGGATTTGCATGTGCGTGATAGTACTCTCACTGGCAATCAGGCCCTCAAAAGGATATTGTATGGCCAAGAATTACAAGCCCATGAGTCAATGAGATGCAACTAAACATCATGATGTATGCTAAGATTCGTCTCCGATGAGCCAACCAATACCCTTCGAAAGAACCCTCGAAGCATGAGCGGACATATCTGCCTCAAATCTGGGACTAGTCTCGCCTTGAACCTTCTCATCACCTTGGTGAGATGACTGTGAACGTCCCCGACCCCCAAATGGGAAATTGGCAGCAACAGTCTTAAAGGTTCTGCTGGCAAGCGCTGTTGCGTCTGGAGTGTTAAGTAAAGGTGTGACCGGCATTCGAAAATCCTGTAATCGTGCAGCTAGAGAGTGAATCGGTGTATGGGCGTGGTACAGTTGTTGGCCAATAGTCTCAAGAGGTTTGCGAGTTGAAGTCGGTTTTCTATTTTGTCTGTTGCCCACTCTCTGCTCTCTATTCTCGGTATCTTCCTTAGCCAATCTTCGCCACATATTCAGAACGTCATGCAATTGCTCCGGTGGACAGAACTCGAGAGCTCTTCCCAACAGCGTTAGTTTCTTTTCCATATCATCAAACTCTGGCTGTCTTCCGAGTTGATAACAAGCCATCCAACATACTTTACTAGCCTCTTCCAGCGCATGTTTCTCAGCAAGAGATGACTGTAGTTGAAGGACATCGGCGACCATACGTCCATTAATTTCATAAGCCCGAGAAAAATCTTCTGCGACGAAAGCAGCATCAAATATCATAGCCAGCGCTTTTATTTCAGCTACAAGATCATTTCTGAAGCCGAGCTTGTAGACGAGATCGAGGATGACCTCAGTGTGTTTGTACGCATCGGAGTTACTTGAGAGGACACGAAATACGAGGGATAGTCGATCCTTGCATAGACGGATTTCAAGGGGCGTGATTGGGTTGCCGCGTGAAGTAAGATTGAAAGATGATAGACGGGAAGTCGCTTCAATGAACTCCTTTTCTTGCTGTATCTTCTCAGACTGAGCTGGTACACTCAAACTAAGAAGAAACAAGGATGAGATTTGGTCCTATTATTGAGAAATTAAAGGGGACAAACCAATCGTAGGCAAGTTTCATGTCTCCAACTTTGTAATTGCCAGTGCTAGCATTATCGTAAAATTCGTGAGAACATGAAATACAGATTTCCTCAATATCACTGGGTTTCAAGGTGAATTTGGAATGTCGGGCGCGAATGAGGGCTTTGGCAAGTTCAAATTCTACAAGGAGGAATTAGTGGATAGGTGCAGATAGGGTGTTGGTGTACAGTACTTACTTCCTGTACTGAGCAGACCAGAAAAGAATATCCGCATGACATCTTTCCTGGGGATCATGCCCAGTGCACCACGTATTCCGTTGTCGCTCTTGCCACACAACTTCAACATATCCTCCAATAACCATTGCCAGTCATCGACTGTGTTCATATGCTCATCTGAGCTTGCCCCACGTCTTGCTATTCTATTGGCCCAGGCACGTTGTTCTACTTCGCTGCCGTTACTTTGGAGGAACCAACGCAAAGGAGCGGGGGTGCCCCATCGAGATATAATCTCTCCGGATTCTAGATGAACGTCTAGAATATCCAGCGCACGAGATAGAGATGACAGAGGAAGAGGTTTGAAGAACACCATTAAATCGGCGGGAGTACTGTGCGACGAGGCCGTGGATGGAGTGACGAAGGTGCCAAGGGAGGAGATAGTGGTATCAGCAATATCTTTGTTGGTGTCTTCATCTCGTGGAATGTCCCATGCAGGCAAGCACTCGAATATACGACTCATGGTCGACCAGCTGTCGAGACTATCGCTGCCATACAGACATGCAAGTGCTAGTCTAGCCATGTCTTCATCGTCACGAAGGATACGTTCTCCCGGAGGCAGGGTTGGTTTGGAGGTTTCGAATATAGAAACAGTGATGTCAATTGAAGTGGAAAGGACATAGTCGTAGAGAAGGTTCTTCGAGAGGTTAGGATCTGGATGCCCTGATCTTTCTGCGCGAGATTCGAGGACGAATAGATAAGGAATGACAAGATTACGGACGTCACGAACAATGGTATCTGGCGTGGAACGAGCGACATAAGCACGTATAACCTCTGCTGGTACTAAAGAAAGCCACCAAGATAGCGTCCACTCATGGTTCACAATCGATTCGGCAGAAGAAGCATCATAGATGAGTCTGGTGAAGAGGCTTAATTCTTCACCAAATTCACCTAAACCGGGTAAACCTTGTGAGGCACCGTGTTGGACAACCGAAAGAGCTATGTCGACCAACCCTGCATTATCAGCAATGGCAGTAGAGCGCGTCTTGTACCATTGTGATAAATCACTGGTGGACAGGGGCACCGTGTGGACAGAATACTGGTTAGAAAGGGTGTCTTCGGAGAGCTTGTGGTAGTCAAGGCTGCTACTCTCCATCGCTGCCTGGATGGAAGGTTGCTCTACCCAATCAGATTCTGACCTATGAGGAAGGAATATCGGGATGCGTTCGATCTCTGTGACTGTATCGAATTCTGGAAGAAGGTGTCGGTACAAAGAAGGTGGAATGTACACGGGGATACTGTCCAATATGAGGAAGCGGTATTGCCATATCTGAGCGCCGTGCCTGCGGAATAGGCATTGCAGCCCACTAAACCATCGTTGAGAGGCTGCAAGACAAGCAAGGAGAACCAAATTTCCGGTCAAAAAGTCTGGTAGAGATATGGGAAGAGTAGTCGAAGGCTTGGAGATGGCACCGTCTTCATCCCAAGGATTGTCCTCCCACTCCTCCAAAATTGAACCAGTGTCTGGGCTACTCAATTCTCCGGCTTCATCGTCAGACTCGGGAAGATTCTCGCACATTTCAACGAATGTGTTGAGATGGTCAAGCCGCTGTAGAAGAACGGCGCGGAAATGACATAACTTGAGATCAGAGGGGTTCTCGAAATGGACGGTAGTAGAGTAAGGAGGAGAAGTTGATGTATCTTTGCTCAATTCAGAGTTAGAATCCACGTCGAGGTTCTGAGTAGAAAGAGAGGGTAGCCTGCACCGTTCGAGCACGCCACTGGTACGTAGCAGCCCTAGTTCCAGGAGTTGGCGTTCCACGCCTACTGTGTCAACTAGTCGATCAATACAAGCAGCAGATACCCATATATCGTCATGAATAGGCTTCAGAATATTTTCGATATGTTCTTCTGTCAGTTCATTGTCAGGTAGAGAGGTCCAAAGAGTGCGAGCATCTGAGGTCATTGGAAGTGTGATCATGTGACTATGACTATGGAGA
>CEMT01387422.1:0-66213 GCA_900068985.1 Pterula multifida
TCGTTCAGCAGGTTTCTGATGCATCGTATTTCGCAGTCGGTATTTAACGTCGGAGGTTACAAACTTTGAATTATTGTTCCACGATTCTGCCTGAGAGGATTATGAATGAGCTTGTCTCAACATTTGTACCTAAAGCGACTGACGAACCATCTGTTTGAGCCTTGTCTCGTCTGGGGTGCCTGCCTCGATAGACCGGAAGGGATTTCCATTGGGTTCTTTCTCCTTTCCGCACGGAAGAAATGCATCCAAAAACTGTTTCCAGGGCATGGGACCAACGAACTTGTGGGATTTTATAACTTCACGTCCATACTTGAGATTTACATCCGATGCAGTGTTCTCTGTGTTATTAGTGGAGGGGACATCTAGGTTGTTCTTTGTATTGAGGAGTGACGGAGCCTTCAAAGGAGAAGATAAGCTGCTGGAACCAGGAAGAGGTCCTGTATGAGATGTTTGCCCCCGTTCTGAGGCAGAACTGGACATGGTGGTTGGGAGCGGTGTGGCTGGCACTAGGACTGGCACGGTCATGTGCACACCAATAATTCTGGCACCTCACGCGGCAGCGTCACATGGGCCGCGATTGATCATTGTCGACAGGTATTGCAATCCATTGCAAGACCACAACTACAAATACACAATTACAATTAGTTTATGGTGTTACAAGAGAGTAAGCATCCACAGCTATAATCATCTGTGAAGAATAAATGACTTTCAATCCCAGCAGCAATACATTTGCCACACCAAATCGATCTTCTGGCAAGGTAGTCAGTCAATGGGTATATTATCGAACAAAAATTTACACCCCTAACTCATGTATCACATCGGCATAACTACCAAATATCGGCAAAGTGGGAGGCAATGAAGTTGACTGAAGCTCATCATTATGCAAGGTATTTCCTAACCCACAGTATTAGTAGTAGCACATGAAGAGGCGAAGATACGCATTTGAGAACAGATCAGTCGTCTTTCAGTGTAAGTCAATGCCAATGCACTCTCGAACTCATTGCCCAGGACTGTTCCCGTCAAAAAGAATCACATGGTTGAGCATGCACAGCACGAAAGGACGCTTGTTATGGCGCTCAAAAGATTCAGATGCTCTCGGGCTTTCAAGATGAATTACACAGGATATCGGTGCATCGTCAACAAAAAAAATCACATGCATGATCCATCTCCTGCACATACGTGTACATATCCCCTAGCCGTGTGCAGTTTTAACGAAGTGAAATTTATTGGCAGGACTGAATATTGAACTTGTATGGTTTAGGTCAGGAATCTCTAGGATCTTTTCTCGCTGTCAAGTGGATGTACGCAGATGAATTTGCTCGTCTCAGGTAGGCATGGACTATCAAGATTTGACAAGACGCATTTTTTGTCGGAAGGAGGGTTATCTCCAGCACGAGGAAGAAATATGGCCTCAACAGAGAGGGATAGGTAAGAACGCTTTTTGAACTGTGCATAATTGACTGTGCTAGGGTATAGACATCAGATCAAGCGAATGATACTCCAGATGACAGAACGATCCAAATACAATTAACCTCCAGGATTCTCAGGGAGGCTGAAAAGATAATACCTGATACTCACTACTAGTTCAACAGAGGACGGATTACTGTACGGAGAAGAAAAACAAGATTGGAAAAGAAAATATTAAGATAATAAAATAATAATGGTTGAGCTTCTGAGGTGATACTACATTTCCTGTCCGTTTGTTTCCGTGGATGGATGGAAAGAATAGAGAGAAAGAAGAAAGAAGGCATGCACGAGGATAGGTAACCAGATAAAGATCGAACATGAAACAAACAAGCATGTGGGTGTGAGAAACCCGAAGGATCAGTGTATCTGAGGAAACAAAAGGGGCGATGGTGAGAGCGCTGGTCAGTTAAACCTACCATAAAGCAGGTGTAGATGAAGCACCCATGGGGGGAGACGAAACTATGCTGCAAAACTGAGACGACCGCAGATACCGAGGTGTTAGGTAGGAGTAGACCGAGAAACCCTTGGTTGCCTTGACAAGAAGTACTGGTGGGGAAGATATGAGATTAGATGTGGTTGTTATCTGGGTATTCTGACAAGCCAGAAAAGCTGCTGAGCCGAAAATAAACTCTAACAGAGCCCAAAGACAGAGCTGTGGATTATCTCCCAGTAGCATCTTGCTCTTCATCTTGCTCTTCATCACCGTCGGGGTCCATCTTGCCTTCCCCACCTTTCCATTGACGTTCCCAGAGTGGCGGCAAGGAGGGTAGTCCCAAAAGTGGATGATCAGGTGGAAGTATGGACCGAGCATGTTCCAGTCTTTGCAAGAGGGAAGTCTGAGTATTGACTAGCTCCAATAAGTATTCAATGGCTACAGGAGAGAAAGAAAGAAAAGCACAACGCCACCGTCAATTTGAGCGTCAAAACTGAGGTTGCACATGCTTACTTCTAGAGAGAACGACATTTTCGCTTTTAGGGCCGGCCCTCCCATCGATCTTTTCGGCATCATCCTCACTTCTGATCTTAGCAGCTCTTCCCTTTTTCTGTCTCCCTGTAGATGATGTAGAATCAAGAAGGGCTTCCGCTGCCAGTTCTTCCTCGTGGATGGCAGCCCGAAGAGCGGGTACGCAATCACAGAGAGTTTCGTAACCCCGGCGTATGTTGGCCCGGCGTTTCTGTTCGGATTGAATGTGATTAGCTTTCTTCTGGGATGGGGAGAGTAAGGCTGCTTTAGGTGTGGGGGTTGTGCGTGCACGTTTTGTTGGAGTAGGGTTTGTACTAGTGATTTTATGGTGCGGTCGCTTCAAAGCACCTGAATGAGAATGTGTAGAGGGTCCGGAATGCAAAGAGGGTGAATGTGGAGACGAAGAAGAAGAAGCAGACGTAGGTGAGGGTGAAACAGAGGTAGCGGAGGAGGAGGGTGTTAAGCGAGATGCTGGGTATGGTTTATGATTGATCTCGCTACTGTACTGATGTGACAAAGACAATGGGTCTCTCTCTGAGTAAAGCTGTTGTACAATCGAGGAATCGTTTTGAAAACGACCAGGTGGGTGCTGGAGTGGGTGCTCATGGTGATCTGAAATACTGGATGCATCTGGTGACTGTCTTGTGAGAAAAGGAAAAACCTCCTTTCGACGGCGAGCAGATGAGTTGTCAGGGGGGTAGCCAGGATCATAGTGCGATGTACTACTACTGGATGCCTGTGCTCGTATATGTTGTAGCAAGCTGGGCTCGCTCAGAGGAGCAGGTTTTGGGCGTGAGCTCTTCCAACGATCTGGGTCAAGAGACATAAGATCCTTCGTAGCTTTCGCAAGAGCTCCTCTCTGTGGAGAAGTATCCTCGACGTTGATTAGTGGGTGCTGCGTATAGGACCATTCCGGAGCCACAGCGTCCTCATTGTGATCAAGAGACGAGAGAAAAGACTGGAAGGCATGAGTCTCGTTTGGGGTTAAAAGTGACATTGGTGGCATGGGCATGGGCTGCAGTATAGAATAAAGTCTGGTCGCCGCGAACGGCGATGCGAAAGGCGGGGTACAAGCCCTACCAGACACAGGAGACTATCGAAGAGTAGCACTGAGAGCTTGTCTTAATCACGTGCACTCAAGCACCGTCGCCACCTATCATAGAGCCACATGGCACATGGCACCCTGAATCAGTTCCAACATCCCAGCCACGTTGCCGTCCTCTCTATCTTTGGAGGCGATCCGAGAACATCCTGCCTCTGTTTCAATTTCCTTTACTGCATCATGTCATCCAATAAATCTTGATTCTGGAGTGGCTGATCTGGCATTGGGATGACGCGTGTTCTTTACGAACCAACTGCGTACTCACGAACACGATCCGTGTACAGGGTAAGAATACCTGTTGCTGGTACTAAAATCGTAGACGTTTCACCGAATGAGCCTAGGCAATCATCAGGATCCCATACCCTCTACAGCGTTGTTCCTTGATCAGTATATATCTCAAACCCATCTGAATATGATTGACCAGTCAAAAATCAAACGTTTTATCATAGTAAGAGGTATGACATTATTCCAACCGAAAGTCCTATTTTGTTGAACATTCTGTACTCGCAGAACATTTCAAGATATTTCATCACTGCAGCCTCTCAGAAGAAGTGGTACGGACTGTATGTTTGTTATGATGTCAACCCATGATCATCTAGCAATCCCCCGTTCGGCAGCGCAATTACTGTAAGCGTTCAAATGTTTGTTTTTCGGAGAGAAAATCCCGTTGTATAACCCGGAGTAAATGGAACACAGCAGTAGTTAACATCTCCATGACACAGTAGAATTGAAAGGCTTATGTTCGAAGTCCATGGGAACCCAAACAGCACGACTTGTCGTTTAATCCTACAATCAAACCCTCAATAATCTAGATAAGACGAATCGAAGCATCTGGTGTCGTCAAAGGTTTGCACATGCTCCTGGGAGGTGTTCAATACTTGTTCCGTGATTGTGGATGGGCAGACTGCCGACGGGCCCGAGAGAGCACTCCTTCGTTGATATCGTACAGCTACTGACATTAATCTTCTTCCTTTAGCGAGGTTATTTGGTCAAGTGGAATTCCGTCGAAGGACTCGTTTTCAGCCACCCCACTCAACACACGCGATTATATACAATGCGAAAGCCTCTGCTTCATGCCGTTACTGACGAAGACAACTGACAACTCTATCAATCAGTCCTCCACTGATCACCGACTTCGAAGCACCGATGAGAGTTTTGACGCTCTTCCATCTGTCTAACGTTACTGAATCGATTACTGTATATGTGGCTACATGTGTATCATCTACCACTGCCTTCTGCATCGTTGCTATTTAACTGTCAATGCTATACAGTGGATGCTGCCCACGTTGCAAATCAGTTATCAATTTAAATTTAGGTCGGAGATAGTCTATCACTTCCAACGTGATACACACCTACCTATCGCCTTCGTTGACTCTTGACCTTACCCTGAGGTGGCGCCACAACACCGTGAACCTGGATTGACACACCTGGAGGTGGAAGGTAATTTCGTCTGTAGTGGTGAGTCTTTGTCCCATAGTCAGATCGAGCTCAATACATAGCTCGGAGAGGGATGGCTCTCATCGACTTACAATGAAAGCTAGGCAAGACGTGATCAAGACTGACTAATACCGACTTTGCGTAGATCCTGGTTGGATGAAATGTACGGAAAGAGCAAGTAACGACGACCACAGCAAAGAGGCTCAGGCGGCATGAAACCTAGACATGCCTCAGACTGTTGATGATGGTGAGCACATGTTATTGGCGTGCATTGTACTCTGCTTCACTAACATTGCAGTTATTTACTCGCATTGTGCGATTCGAGCTTCGTCAAGAGTAAGCAGAAGGTCATTCAAGATATGTCCATCGTAGAAGAAGCAATCGCCTAGGTACAAGCAAGTTTCCAGGAGAAGATATCAAACTGGATGAGGGCAAACACAGCTCGGCGAGCAAGGTAAAATCGGCACTGCCGTAAGGGCTGGAGAACACAACTTGCTTGAGGCGCTTACATAACTAATCGTCTGATTCAAATCATCTTCCACCAAAATTCATCACGATATTTTCTAGTCATTTATTGTTGAAAGCCTGGAGAATGGACTCTGAGACATGATCTTCTCTATTGTAAAATCGGGATGAATAGATGATAATTTATGTTAGGAGGTCCAAGTTAGGATTGCCAAAGGATGTAAGAAATCACTGAAAAGTAGCTCCTTGCTCGAGATATGGTGATATCAATATAAAAGGGCCAGTGCTCGATGTACAACGGGAATAACACATTTCTGCAGTGGGAGATGATTGTTTCATCCCTTTCTGAGGGCATCCAATCGAGCCTGTAGCTCATCTTCGTCCAATATCCCACCACTCCCACCATTCCCACCATCCAAACCTGTACCCCCTTTTGAACCCGTTGTATCTCCCAGTGGGATAGCTTGTCGGTTAGCAAGGGCTGAAGAGGATTCGATCCCGGTTGGTGCATCCTGGAGCTGTTTCGATATATTTGAATTTATGGACTCGTGGAAGAGAGCAACAGAGAACACCAACCTGGCTGGCTAATACCACGCCGATCTCATCTAACACGCCTTTCAGTATCTTGTCCCCTTCTTCTTCCTCGTCGATATCCGCATCTTCCATAGCGTCGTCTATAGCATCTGACATCATCTCCTCTTTCATATCCATCATGGCCGATTCTTTCTCGAAATCTGTCATGATCCGTTGTATCGCTGGCAGGTTCAGACCTTTGTTCATAGTTGCCATAGCCTATATTATACATTCTTTCTGGTCAGCACGGGCACAGAGAAGTTAAGGAACGTCGAGACGCACTCTCGAAGCTCCTCGCATAGCTTCACCCATTGCGTGGTTAGATCGTAAAGTCTGAATTCGTAGACCGACAGCTTGAAGCTGCACTTTCATCGCACTAAACTTCTGGATATATTGCCTCGTCCTGACCAGATCCTTTGCCATGATCTTACATGCACCCTACAGGACCAAGTCCAACGTTGGCTTTCTGTCCACGATGCACGCAAGGATAATGATAGTACGTACCATCTCCCCATTCTTCGCACTCTTCTTGATATCTGCTATGAGCTTCTTCTCAGATTGTTCTAAGCGTCCCCTCTCCCGTTCAAGCTCTCGCTGAGCCTTAGCTAGAGAACGTTGATTTTGACGAAGTCGTTCAGCGGGTGTTACTGTTCGCCCAAATAGAGTTTCCTGGTAGATAAGAGGACTTGGGTGTTGGTTTATAATTTGAAGACGTAGACAGTATGTACAGTAAGCTCACAATGATGTTCATGGCAAGTTAGCAATAGAGGTGTGAGGCAAGGGTGATCGTGATAAATGGATGACTTTACTATTGATCGCAAGCTTTTCCCGCGTTGCGCAGTTGAACAAAGATAAGACGATGCGAAGGTAAGTACAGCATAGACAATAGACATATATATAGGTACACAGATATGGGTGAGAGGTAAAGTCGTCATGAAACTCGTTATATCCACTCCTGGAGCCAGCCCATCGCCATACAACAATCTAAACAACAAGGTATCCTCTAGTCCAATTGCATGGACTCCAGCCTCTTGAAGGTCAATTTCGGACCTCCACCTGAAGCAGCCCCGTTACCACCTCGCTTTGAAGGTTCCGGAGTCCGCCTGACTGGGGAAGACGGGTTCGCACTTCGCACAGTCTTGAGCAAGTTGGTAGGCGGAGAACCAACAAGTCTTCCTACGGTCCAGGGAACTTCACATTTGGCCTGAGCCGAGAAAAAGATGTATCGAGCAATTTCTAAATGGAGTGTTGGGTAATATGTTGCTGACGCTTTACGTGCGATCTAATGGAAAATGTTAGGATCATCATTACAGAGGATAGACAAACGAACGAACAAGTAAGATACGCTCCAGTCCTGAGGAGAAGAGATCACTGTGGAAGCGATGGGCTGAGAACTCGTTTTCCGGGGGTAGATTCATATCTGCCGTAGCTTTAGCTGCAGCATTGATAAATCTCATATGGGTCGTCTAGGCAAACGAAAGAAAGTGAGTTCGTCTTCTCGGTAATAGGATGTGAGCGCATACGAAGTAGTTCATAGCTTCAAACTCAACACCGCCAGTCATACCACCAGGAGCCCGTGGTTTCTCGACTTTACTTTCGTCGACTTCGCTCAGTACCCATATCGTGTTGTTAGGGTGACAAAAGACCCAGAAGTAATCTCTACAGATGTCAGAAAGCTCTTGCAGATATGTCTTGTAAACCCTTGGTCGATGCAAGGACTCGATGAATTCATGAGGGGAAAGAGGAGGAGCCGTTGCTTCAGCAGGACGAGGTGCTGGTGTGAGCAATAGAGAGCGTACGAGAGAGAATACATTCTTGTATGGAGGGGGTAGTGTAATCAGGGTGCTAGAGGTTTGATTATCTTCCGAGTCCCAAACTTCCCTACGCGCCTGAGAGTATGGATTGCCTGATGAAGGAAGGGCAGAAGATGGGTACAATTGGAAGAGGACGAGCAGTAAATCCACGATTAATTGACGTGTGGCCACATCGCCAGGTTTCTTGTCTGAGTAAAGTAGAGAGACCAACTGAACAAATGGAGTTGGACAAGAGCTACGCAGTGCACAGCAACCGATAGATGAAGTGGAAAGGGCTTTAAGGCAACGAAGGAGCTCGTGCAAAACCTTGTCATCGTGTTGCTCCTCTCTAAATTGCATATTGAGCGAAGGTAACACGAGACAGAAAAGTGATCTGACCTCCACTCTATTTCCAACAATTCATTTAAGCGAGTGAGTAGCGCGGTATACCCGCCGAGATGCAAAAATTCCAGTGTCCAGCTTCAAACGAGATGAGTCAAAACCAAAAAACTAAATTAGAAAGTTAGCACCTCGCCGACTCATTCCTGAGCATCAGTCGCAATTTTTTGATGTTCTCGACGTCAATCTGTGTGCTCGAGGTACCAGACAGAATGCTAACAAATTTGGTGGGAGTGATTGATCGACTGGATGTCGCCGACTTGTCTTTTGGCAATTTGGAAGTAGCTGGGAGGTCGTTGAGAGTTACAGTGGACAGGTTGACCTGACTCCTGGAGAATACCCGTGGGAGATCAAACGATGACCCTCTATTATGTGAGCTTGGGCGTCGTGGAGAAGCACCAGGGAAACCAGATGAGGGGATACCATTCCCAATATTCATGGCTGAGAAAATGGCAGGTGGCGGAAGCAGTTCCTCATCCAAAGATGTCCCAGATGCTCTGGGAGTGTTAATACTATCGCTGCTATGAGTGCGTCGGAGAGTAGATCGCGGAGGTGTAGATGGCTGGTTAAGAGTCATGATATGTGAGGATTTCAGCATGGCAGCTTTTACTGATGAGTCCATGGTAGCTAATTTGGGGCGAAGAGTGGATGGTATTTGAAGATCATCCTGGAATGGTGACTGAGTTTACAAGCGAAATTCGTGTTCAAAGCTTCAAAAACATACAAGAAGTTTGTTGAACGCTAGGTTCGTTTCCTGAATTTCTCCGAAAACGTCCTCTTTCGGCTGAGCAAAGCTAGCTTGTCGCTTCTTTCCAGTTGCCTTGGTTGCGACAGTGGGCTCTGTCGGTTTATTTTCCTTACCAGATGGATCTTCTGCTAGTTTTGTTAACATCTGAAACTCTGAGGAGGAGATCCGCTTCGAAGGCAAGATGTTCTTGAACATGGCGGAACGAGAGGAGGTTGAGGCTTCTGAAGCAATGAGGAACGTGTGAGGGCGTGATCAAGTCCAACCTTGATCAGGTGACCGTATATCCTCCCAAGTATGGACCGGCAACAACAAATTCTGATATCTATTATTATTCCTTCTCTGGGCTACATACTCCGTCCATCATATGGTCTAGCTTGGAAGCTCAAAGGATGGATCTTGTACCGATTATACCTGACACCAGTAATTGCCTCCCAAATTCTCAATGCATTGCCTAGGCCCTAGACCATTTCCTTACGTACGGTTTTATATCGAGGCTACTTTAGCCAAACCCTATGGAAAAATTTCCAACACATTCAACATCCCAGAATTGCAAAAGAGCCTACGGAGATTACGTCACCCTTTCTCTTTCTCAGTAATGGATACGGTGCCGGTGCTGCTATGTTGCGTGCCATGACATCATTTACTACCACCTCATTAGTCTCCCTCCTTTATTGATCTTGACTGCATTAGGTGCTTTAAGGTAGTTCAGAGTTCAAGTGCATTTTTTGCCTGGAATTGGTTTGGAGTTGAACTTAAGGAGACGAAGATGTGATCATCCGGTTCACTGATGTGATTGGGAGACAAAACGCGATCAGATGATCGCGTCTCAGTATCTTCAAGTTCAACTTCCGAGTCTTCACCTACATGGCGAGTTATCCTCGAATACAGACCGGTTATAACCGAGAAGTTTGGCGATAATTTGACATTCTGAGAAGTTAGAAGCCCCTTATTTCTTTCGATCCACGTACCTGGGACAATGTCTCATCCAAGATTTGTCCTTAGCCTAAAGCTTGAGGGGCTGTCACCGACTGTACATTTCATCAAAAGGGTCACGGCTCATGAAGTGGGGCTGTTTGAGCTGTCCGCAAAGAGGCGAATTGTATCACCGCAGGGAGGAGACTCCAACGTAAGTATACAGTAAGTACTGACTAGTACAAGCTCCAAATGACTCACATAATGCCTAACTGACTACATAGTACTTTGTGATCATGTCAGAATAAGAAAAAACATCATGATCGCTATGGTCCGTGCGCATTTGAGATGTTATATAAAACTCTGTGTTTTGAGCTAGAATCTTCATACTTACCTTGATGGCATAGGCCCCTTCATGTACCAGGGTTTGTGGGCTGAGGGCACTCCGTCATAGCACGGCGAACTTGTCCATTCAGCGGAATCTCTTGGCTTGTGTAGGCTTCGGCTCATGCACCGTCTCAATATTTTCCTGTCCCGTATCGGCCACTCTGGCTGAGCGGGCCTTTTTTTATGTCAGTCTGTAGTCCTAACCCCAATCTAGGGTTAATTTAGACTTTCGTACAACTGTGATTTGTTACGTGAACTGACACAATTCAATTGCAACTTTCAGCGATTCATCTTTACGTGAAGGTCTGAACTTGTAAATACAATTGAACCAAAAAAACAGTTGTTCTAGATTACAACACAGATGGGAATACCATTCCAACTTCCAAGGTCACACACCAACTAAAAAGTATGCTATTGCATTGAGCTCATGCATTCGCAAAGAGCCTCTTGGTGTATCTGCCGATTGCCTCATGAGCTCACGACACAAGTAGAAAACAAGAAATACGCACGAGTTCAATCCATGAACACCACCCTCCATCTGTGCACTTGCAGTCCTCAACTCAAACCTGACTTGACCAGCCTTGACACCCTCCTTAAGCGAGGCGACGCTCCTAACTCCAATATCTTGAAGGGAGTGCTGAACACCAGTGTACAGGTATGGCAAGAAAGCCTTGACGCTTCCTTTATCCTGAACATCTCCACTGACTCCCTGAGCGACCTTGATAGTGCTAGATTCGGAGAAATATCTTGACATCGCTGCGTTCTCATGGGTTGGATTGGCTTTGGGTGTGGGGTATTTACTGGAAGACGAAGTGGAAGAAGGGCTCTTGGACAAAACTGCTGGTGTCTTGCCGTGTTCCATGGCTTCCAGACTACCCATGCCCCGATAAGCCTTGACCCTCTTTCCTTCGTGGTAGAAGTACTCTCCCGGTGCCTCCTCAGTTCCAGCCAACAAACCTCCCATCATCACAGCGCTGGCACCAAGTGCTAGCGCTTTGACGATATGTCCAACATTGCCAATACCTCCGTCAGCGATAATCGGTACTCCAAATTTGTTGGCGAACTCCGAAACCGCATATACAGCGGTTGCTTGAGGTCGTCCGACGGCCATGACCTCCTGAGTGATACAGATAGATCCAGAACCCATGCCAACCCGCAGAGCATCGGCGCCAGCAGCGATGAGTGTTGCAGCCTGCTCACGAGTAACAACGTTCCCGGCGACGACTTCCAGTTTAGGGTACGTCGTCTTGATCCACTGAACCATTTCCACTTGATAAATAGAATTGCCTTGCGATGAATCAAGTATAACAATATCCAATCCGGCTTGGACAAGCAAATCCAAACGTTGTCTGTCAGATGGCCTGGTACCGACAGCTGCTGCTGCGTAGAGCTGCTTGCTAGATGGATTCTTGGAGGCAAGAGGATAGGTCTGATTTTTTAGAAGATCAGATCGAGCGAGAAGTGACATGAGGCGGAACTCCTTGTCCACCAGAGGCAGTTTGCCTTTCTTAGAGTCACGAAGAATGTCGTTGGCTTCGGAAAGCGTGATGCCTTGGGGGGCAGTGACAAGCTCCGTGGTCATTACAGACGATAAAGGAGTAGAGGTAGGGCGGAATTGAACGTCGCGTGATGTGACGATTCCGACAAGTTTACCGCCTAGAGATCCGGTATCTGTAACAATGAGGTAATAAGCACACTATACTCGACAACGAAACAAAAGTGAGAAAGCGAATGTTTCAGAAAACCGTAAAAAAAATATAGTTATCCGCAGATCACACATGATAAATGTGTTTTCTTAGCAGAACGAAGGTTGTACGTGGATAATTCATCTTTTGTAGTAGGACGAGCTCAGATAGCACAGAGAACAAACATACCGGTAATGGGGATACCACAGAAACCATGCCTGGCTTTGATATCTAGGACATCTTGAACGATGTGATTCGGGGAAAGAACAACGGGATCAGTGATAAATCCGTTTTCATGCCTTTTCACGGCTCGGACCATAGCAGCTTGACTCTCAGGTGTTTGGTTGTGATGAATAACACCGATACCTCCCAGAAGCTTACAAACTCAAGGATCAATTCGCCTGTACATTTGTAGAGACGGAAAGGAGAGTGGCGAACTCACAGCCAAGGCAATGGCCATCTGGCTCTCAGTAACCGTATCCATGGGACTACTCATAAAAGGGGTCTTGACGACAACATTTCTAGTGATCCGACTCTCTGTGATGACATCTGAAGCCGGGAAATCGATCTTGCCGGGAAGGAGAAGGAAATCGTTGTACGTCAGTCCACCATGAACTCGAGAGTCCATGAGTTCCTGGACAGATAAACCATCGAGGCGTTGGTACGTTTTGAGATGTTCCAAAGCAGTAGAGGGATCGAGGAAAGTAGATGAAGAAGACATTGAAAAAAAAAAAGGTTAGTGGTGGGTGGGCAAGATTGCCGGAATTACTTGCTCATTTTTGTCGCCTTATATATATGTGCATCGGATCTCCTCTCCGGGGTCCGTACCGAGCTTTGGTTTGGTGGCTCAACTTCAACTCTTAGTACTCAGTAGTTACAGGCTTTAAAGATTTTCAACAGCGCTTGCACTCAACCAGCAAAAGCTCAGGGAAACTATAGCGGAATGTATGCTGCCATGCTAATATAGACACCCATCAGTCAAATTAGGAGGGTTAACTATTGAGCCAGTATCGACTTTAAGTGTGGTCAGTCTCGAGTGAATACCAGGATTCAGAAAGACCCGAGACAGAAATAGCTGGGCCATGCAAACGGAGCAGGGATTTGATGCTCCCGCTCCTGAAGTGGCTCGCAGCATAGAACTTCCGTGGAACCATTGGCTCGTGAGAGGAAAGGCTTGCATTAAAAGATAATCGGGCTAGAATACAGGAAGGATAAGGTGGTGCAGAATGAAAGAAATCTATTTCCCTGGCTTCCACACATCCTTGGTAATATTCATGACCTCGTACAGTTGAGCGAGTTGCGTTGGAGACATCTAGGTTTCAGAGATATTGAGTAGATGTGCGAAGAGATCTCTCAAGGGCATACCTTCTCAAACACAGTAGAACCAAGTTTCTTCCCAGAATACTCCTCATGAGTGTTCTTCGGTAGTTCATCAAGATACATTTTCCACTGAGACAGAAACCCCATGAGATGAACTGGGTTCGTCACATCTCGATGTGCCCTGAACTCTGCAAAATATTTATGTCAGTACTCTGTTATAACAATCATATGAAGCTGTACGCACCAGATTTCACGTAGTCATCTCCCAGTGTTCGCATTTCAGTAGGTAACATTCGGTGAGCACGAAGAATTCTTCGGTAAAGTCTTTGGTAATGTGTGAGGGTACAAGGAGGCGATACATACAACAGCACTGACTTGACTCACGGTTTTGGTGGAAGCAAAGTGGCCCTCAGACTTCTAGGGTTGATAGGCTTGGAGGAAACCGACTCTGCGAATCGTAGCGCTGAAGGCCGAATTGCCGTCATCATGGTAAATTAGTGAGAGACGAAACGCGGTCACAGGACTTACTTCTGACCTTCATCAACTCTGTGCATCACCTACGTACGATGAGCGCTCGTATCCCTTTTGAGCCTACGGGCAGGTCATCTTCTGCAATTTCTACCGTCTTCAAGACTGATTCTGGCGTTCCAATGACTCCAAGAAAACCTTCTGGAGCAGTAGTGGCTAATTCGTTTCCTAACACGCCTTCTCTTGGCAGTCGAACCGCAAATACGATCGCCAGCAAACTTAACTTGTCTAATCTTGCTCCCAAAAAGACCTCTTCTTTTCTTCGCACTAGCTCCATAGATGGCTCAGAGAATAGCGTAAATAATGGACAGAAAGACTCAAGCACTCCTCGTAACAAGTTCTCTGCATTATTACCAAGATCTCGAAACTCACTGCCTCGTGTTCAGTCACCTGGTCTGTTCTCGACTCGCTTTAGCTATCTCTGTTGTGCTCATGGGATCCAGATTTCAAAACTCCTGCATTACCTCACCAGAATATCGCCAATGAGCATCAAGACCTCGCTAATCATGCGCATACATACATTCAAACCACTCGGCATAACCATCACAAACCTACATCTGGTCCACCAAAACGGTTCCCTCTCAAAAGACCGCATCATCAATCATCTCTCGAGCGTATTGCGGAGACCGAAGAACTCGACGAACTCAACCCTCACTCTAAGCGTCAAGGAAGCCAAGAACTCGTGCAAGATCAACTCTTATCTGATCCAGTTCTGAATGGTGGTCGTCGCTCTAGGTCGAGATCTGAGATCCTAGGCGATGTAGAAGCACACCTAGAGGCGGACTATGATCAAGACGAATCTGATTATATGCTTGGCGCGAAAAGGATCAGGCTGTCGACTAAGGCCGAAGAGGTCTATTGCAGTCCGACTCCTGTTAGTTGTGGACTGATATCATTCTAGTTTTATTCCATCCCGGGGCCCGATGCATACGATCACTGTGACAATGAGCCTGCTGCAATGCTTGCTAACTCCCAAGACGGTAATTTAGGCGACAGTGAAAGTGCACTCGCCAAGGTCTTTGGACCCGATGCAGATGAATTCGTAGCTCGGGGTATAGAAAAGTTTGAACAGGAGAAGAAACGCTGGATGGAATGTTCTATAGAGGAATGGAAGGAAGGTCGGAAAGGTTCGCGATACCTTCCCCGTTCGTATCATATTTTGAGAGGTCTACTACAGAGATCAGCGAAGAGTTTCATCAGTTGCTGGATGTTGTAGGTTATCATTTTTTCGAGTTTCTTCCTTCGGTTGATTGAACCTGTCAGGTTATGGATCATTACACGTATATTCTTGAACTCGGCTTTCGATTTCGGATACTGACTGTCCTCTCATATCAGGAGCAAGATGAAGACATTCGTGACTCTCAATTCTGGCATCGACAACCACGAGAAAACTTTGGAAGAGAGGTCCAGGACCCTGGCAAAGAAGAAGGAAGACTTGGTGAACGGGAGCAAGGGATTTGTGTTCTGAAGGGACAGTCAATGCGAACTAGCTTATTATCGAAAATGTGGTCATGTTCCATCCTATCCTCAAAGCTATGGCTGGCGGTATGTACATACAACAAAACTCTAATAATCCAACAAGACACATGGTGTACATAATACAAGAAGAATTACATGCAGACAGAGAAGACGGGGATAAGCAAGTAACATAGATACGAAAGCAAGAAAGATCGAGCAGAATAAAATAGAGGCAGCAGATCGAGCAAGTTGCGTCATTAACAATTGATCTACCTGTAGCCCATCTGGGGATAACGGCGGGTAAAATCAATTAGCAAAAGAGAGAAGGAAAGACGTCAAAACAAGGATTCATTGCCCTCCTCCCCCAGCGAGCTCAAGGATCAAACGACAAGCAACATCCATAAACACAAAGGGAGAGATAACGTCTTCCTTTTCTTGAGGTTTCTCTTTCAGATGACCATTTATCGCCAGCTTTGGTAGCAGATGCATGTTCGGACCAGCAGCGGGAATGGGGCCTTCCCCCTTCAAGGTTGCGAGGTCACCCGGTTCAATGGTTAGAAAAGGAGTGGATAGCGCTGGGGCGCGGTCGTATTTCCCGGCATTCGGTTCAGTACTAGCAAGGTAGGAAGATTTATGATGAAAATCAACCAGGTAATTCTCAGGATCTACCTGGTATAGCTGAAGATTCATAAGGACCTAGAATGCACATGCAATTGTTCAACGAACCAAGAAAAGAATGCTGCAAAAATAGGATGGCACCTACCACGACATCCTCAACTCGCGCTCTCGTCTCAATGAAGTAGATACCAGAAGCAGCCTTCATACTAGTGTCTTCATCGCCATCAAGTTCAGGATTCCGCTGTATCTGACCCATTTTCCCCAGGTCTGTCGATTCGTTGTAAAAACGATCCTTTCGTCTATTAGCAGTAAGCCGTCGCCGTAACCCACCAAGACCACCAAGACTCTTTTTCTCTTTCCATTCCATACCCAACGCTTTTAAAGCACGATAAATCTCTAACATGATTTCCATAGGGGGGCTTCTACTTCGGATACCATAATGCCACTTTGTTCGGTTGTGTCGTCGTTCTTTCTCTCGTTCCTTGCCAGCACGTTTAGCAGACGCATATTCGGCATGAGACCGTGTGTAGTGTGAGGGATGACGTAGGAGGGAGGTGTTGAGAACAGCAAAGTTGTTTGCTGATCCCGAGCGGGAGGGAGATAATGGAGACAGGTCTAAGTCATCATCTAGGTCATTTTCGGGTGATCCACGCTCTAGGTCATGCCCAAAAGCCTTTTCAAAAGGGTTTGCATGGATATCATTGGTTCCAAGCGGTGTTAGGGCAGCGGGTGAAGCCGCGTTTCGGGGCTGCACCAACAAATCAGCTACAGAGCAAGGTCCAGAAACCTATTGCTTACATCCATGGCAGCCAGAAAAACTTCCCTCTCCTGTTCTTCGAAGAGAGCCAAATTCTGGCCTTCTCGCTTTTTATCTCTGAGAAGCACGTAGGCAATTTTCACGGCATTGCCTTGGGCACCATCGTCCCTGCGGAGTGCCTCCCAGATATCATCTCGCGATACTCCTTCAAGCCTCGCTGAAAGCTCATCAATCACATCTTCCTCTATTCGTCCCAGACCTTCAATCAATTCGAAGTTGATGGTTGATGGTGGGGGTACAACAAGCGCAGACAATTGCCCAAGAACAGGACCAGGTGGTGGTGGTAAAGGGGTGAGATAGAGTGGAAGATCCATGGTGAAAAATGGGTGTTGAGTGACTTCAGGTATGGTTATCCGCTTGAGAGGGTCGACAAGCAGCATTGATGATACGAGGCTTCTTGCATTTGATGAGAGATAGGACGGCATATGGAAGTGTCCCACTGCACGGAGAGAACAGTTAGACTAGATTGATACAACTGAAGAGAAAGGAATAGAGCACACGCGAAATCTTATGAAACAGACTCTTGACGTCTTCGTCTTCGAACGGCAGACTACCAGATAACATCACATAGAGGATAACCCCACAGCTCCATACATCGATCTCTGGTCCAGTATATAAGCCGCCGCTAATCACCTCTGGGGCGGCGTAATTCGGACTTCCACAGCTTGTCTTGAGGAAGTCACCATCTCTGATTTCATTGGACAAGCCAAAGTCGGCTATCTTGACGTTGAGATCATTATCGAGAAGCACATTCTCTAGACAACGGCTTGGATGTTGGTCAGAACAGACAATGGGTTGGATGCCTGCTTACCGGGTTTGAGGTCACGGTGTACAATTTTGAGTTTGTGCGAGTACTCAATCCCAGAGATCAGCTGCTGGAAAAAGCGCCTGGCTTTCCGCTCTGACATTCGACCATGCTGGACGATGTATTTGAACAATTCTCCTCCAACGAACTCTAGCACAATGATAATATCTGTCGGGGTGGATATCACTTCGTACCTAACAATGTCGATCAGCTCCAACGCAACACAACGAACTTGTATAGAAGAACAAAACCCACAGTTTGATAATGTGTGGGTGTCGTAACGCCCGCATGTATTCCACCTCTCGCTGAACCCGTGTTTTTGTGCGCGTTTTGTGAATGAGAGCTTTTGAGATATATTTCATGGCAACAATGTGTCCTGTGACAGTATGTCTTGCCTCTAGGAGTTGTAGCCCGGGAATAATTCACATGGGATGGAGTGGTAACCAAGTGAAACAACTCACTTTTGACAATTCCGAAGGTGCCTTCCGCGATATCCTCGATGACCTGATATTCCCCTAACTTAGACGGCGGGAAGGTGCATGGAATGCCATCTTCTGTCATGGAGGAAGGAAATTGTGAGCAAATAAGTATGGCAGGAGTTAAGAAACCGACAAAAGGAGGTATCACACTACTTAAGCTGATTATGTATGTTTGCCATCATCTACTATTCTAACCTACTCTAGCTAGAGGGTACATCAAACATGACCCTGCAGGGAGATCGACATTCGACATCGTTTGATTCGTTTCTCTTACTATATTTCCAATACTTTGATGTCTTGCAATGCATTTGCATTGTTGTTCCTAGCTTGTAGGCGATCCGAGTCAGACTCAGGATACATCAGTACTATCATTGACTAATTCTCCTAGTCCTCACTACTTATCTAAGTTTACTGACCCAAAATGAGACCATAATGATAGTACGACTAGCGATTAACCGGATCCGGACCGAATGCGACTGGTCCAATAAAGAGTGATTATATAATCACTCTTCCTTCTTCGACTGGACGACTGCTGGCCTTGAGTTCGCTACTGAAGTTGACAGGAAATTGAACCACGACAATTTGCCACGAAGCTTCGAAAAAAGTCATTCATGCTAGAACGCTTGAAGGTGTTCACGGATTCAGGCCTTCAGGTCGAGTTCCTCGCAAGGAATTGAACTTTGCTGACCTGTTGCCCCTTTGTTTGAAAGCCATAATAGTGCCAGCAGCGGGTCCAATACCCCTTGTGCTTAGAATTACATAGCGCCTGGACTTGACTGAAGCGATAGTACAGTAATCCCAAACTTGGACAACTGCACAGATATGGCCCATCAATTGAAATCCAGAGCCAAGAACATACTAAAGGGAAGCGGCTCCACACCAGCTGCCCAGAATTAAACACAGGCAGCCAACGGAAAATGCTAAAGAATCAGTCACGTCCTTCTTCTACTCAAGAGACCCAAGAGACCCAAGAGATGATTATTGCCCAAAGCAAGAAAGTAATAAAAAAAACAAGACATCCAAGCTAGAGCAGGTACAGTATCGTGATGGCCCTACTATCAGGTACTTATATACAGTAGTTGTCAGCGCCCCGCCATGTTTCATGCATTGAATCATTCTGTGGACTGGTGGCTGATTTGCACACCTCATCGTATGTCCATGCTATGACCGACAGGTTGGCGACCTCACTGTATTGATTGGCGAGGTATGCTTAAAACGATCCTGTTGAAGGAATGATAATAATCTTTGTTAGAAAGCAAGGATCCTCCAACCCGGACGTAGCCCGTGGTGCCCGGATCGACCCAATAAAGGAAGGCATCTGCCACTGCCAGGACGTTCTCCAGTGGCGACGCTGCCGCATTTCACACTCCGACGTGTGAGGTTTCTGATTCAGCCACCCTGCTATACTTGATGGCAATCTAAGAAGTTGGACGCACCCCCAGTACAGCAAGAGAAATGTGTTTAAGGCGTTCCTATCCTTCAAGGTAATCCAGATGGTTCTCTCCAAGGACCCGAATTTGTATATCCTTAGCTTCATTTCACCAGCGAAGGGAGTGTAGAGTCAGTGCGAGTTTGCCGATGTAGTAATGACAGTCTTTGGATAATCCCCTCCAAGTAGTCAACCTCGTTTCTTATGCCGCATCAGATGGCTGCAGCTGGTGATAACACCAGTCCGAATTCTTCCTAACGGGGAAGGGCTAACTGCCACTAAACACTGTCATTCCTCCAAGTTCATGCTTCTTTTCGAATTTTGTTCCTTCTACTGAAAGCTTTGATTGAATATAATAGTTACATAAATAAGAATAAGATGGCACAATAAAGTTATAAATTTACTACAGACAAGAAAATTTGAAAGTCACAATTTCCGATAATTAAAATAGTAGATAGATAAAGAGTGTGAGGGATTGCGTGCTAATGACCTTTCGGAGCTGCCGGTTTGATCAAACGAAGTTCCAAGTGACTGGTGCCCTCCCAATACTGAGGTCCCCAACGACATTCTGGAACAAGGTAGGGGTCCTATCCACGGATTTAGTATAATGAGCGTACAAGTTCCTAAGTCAAAAATTCGTACATGTCAATGTCATTCCCAGCACAAGATGGGCAGCTGGAAACAAAAGCACGTTAAGGCAATCATTGGGGCTGAAGGCTAAATGTTTAAACCGAACTTACCGGTCAACAATGGTCGCAGTAACAGGCTATCAAAGAAAGTGAGATAGGTAAGAGGAATAAGTTGCCTTAGGCTACTTACACCATTAGGAGAAGGACCGTCAATGGAGATTCGACGACCACAAATGGTGTTATGATTGGGGTTGCCGTCGATGGCGGTAGAACTGCAACAGAGGTGATCATCGGTATCACGTTAGGAGGTCGCTCAAGAAACGGAGCACGTACTCGAACAGGGCTGGAGAGACAGCAACGACAAACTCTTGATTGTTGTGTAAACCACCACAGGCAGTGTAACCGCCAGCGATGTCATAGTAGCTACCTGTATAGGATGACTTTATCAGAGCAGAGTAAATTGATCAGAGGATCCATACCTGAACCTGTCTCTCGGGAGACAATGGGGGCCCCAGAAATGGTGGCGACGGAGGTGAAGAGGGCGATGATAGCAAAAGAGAGCTTCATTATGAATAAAAAATAGAAAGGGGGTGACTTAGAAGTGAAAGCGATTGAACGAGAGTGGAAATTGGTCAACCTGGAACCAAAAACCCAAGGTATTTATACGAAAAACCTCTTGCAACAAGGTCCATATAGGTCGCTACCTGTGGTTTTTTCCCGTTGCTCTTCCCGCGTGTTCGATATAACAAATGCATCAGCATAGCATTACTCATGGAAAAGGATGGATTGCATGGGTATATCGAAGCGAACTGTGGCTGAACGCTGGTGCTGAGCGTTAGGGCGGCGCGATTGTGCCAGCGGAAGTTTGGCGACACACCTCCCAGTTAGATTTTGATGTCAAATGGCACTACATTAAAAGCCTGGTGAAGGATGGGAGTGATCACGGTTGGCCTAAAAGTTTCAATAAGTGAGGTAGAGGATAAGCAAGCATGTACAGCGTCGACGCCACGCAAACTTGAGCCTCATAATAGCTGATTTTCAGGAAAGATTGACTCAGGTGGTCAAATCTTGAACTTAGTACTGTCAAAAGGTTGTTCCAAAACCGCAATAAAAGCCACGAAAATTCATGGAACACTAAATATTCGAGCAGCCTATGATTGAAGAAACGGCCTAAACGATATCCGTACTAAGCAGGTTACAACGATAACTTTGCATCTAAACAAGTACGCATACCGATAATAAGACTGAGAGTAGGCTTTTTCGTGTTCGAGTCGTCTAAAAGTGTATGGGATAGCTGCAGCGCCGATGATGATGATGGATATTTTGTTATAACCGTTGGGCCGCCCAGGTGGAGCCGTGACTCCATGATATGCAAATAATTCCGGTTTGAAGCTAACATGTTCGACCCGAGAAATATTATCGGAGACCGCAAAATGGGAGAATAAGTAGTGTCAAATAAGTATCGTAGCAAAATAGCCCCTCAAACCATCAGAATAATGGTTGCTCATTGTGCATCATGATGTTTGGTGACGAAGGGGCATACCAGGATTTTCGTGACGCGTTCACGTGCTTGGTCGGATTTCAACGCGCTGGTGGCTCCGAGTCTTATCTTTGTGCTATCACCACAATACCACGTTCAGTTCTATAGGCTATAGTCAATCGTTCATTTGACCCATGACAACTACTGTTCCAACTCTGATCACTCAGTGGGTTAACTCGACTTTCTTCAAGCCTAAGGTCGCCCCTGTCCGTCTTTCTTCTTTACATCACTCAGAGCATGGAGCTCATTCAATTGGTTGGGCCGTAGGACTGGCTGGAAGACTGCTACCGCTGGATCATCGAAGAGCATGATCTAGATCCTGCATATCAGACGCAAGAGATTATCAGTAAAATAGAAGAGCAGATACTTCTCTCAGACCTCAGCGCTTCGATGTTGCACGGGACCGGTCTTTCTCTACCTCGGAATGTCAACGAGATCACTATGGCGTTGCCTAAAGGGCCTGGTGTTCTCATGCAGATTGTTTCTATCACGGAAATTGGTCATAGTGCATTGACCCTTCAGACTACTCGGGAGGCGCGGACAGATCGCGAGCATATGAGCGAGGAAGCGGCTAAAGTAGCAGAGGAGGATGAAGGACCTGTATTAGACTATCCCCGAAATATGTTGAAATTGGAGCTGAGCGATGGCTCAATCTCCATTCCGGCGATCGAATATAGATCACTGCCTGATCTGGTCCTCGGAAAGACGCCTTTGGGCTACAAGGTAATAATGCCATTTATCTTCTAAATTACACGACTGATATTTTTTTGCCAGATTCTAGTCAAAGATGCACTAATTCGACGTGGAGTTGCATTTCTAGAACCTAGTTGCGTCGTTATGAAAGGCTACTGGGCGGCTGATCTTGAACAGCATCGGGATTATGTATTCTTCAGGTCTCTCAAGCTGCGTTTGGGGTAAGATCTACAGTTTCAAAACAGCCAATGCCCATGCTCATCCAATGCAGTCAACCAGACCCAGGCTCTCCTAGAGCCACTATCCATGAACAGACGGAAGACCTACTTCCACGATCTCCTCTCCAAGAGGTTGCTTGTCCCTCAATGCCACCACCTCATCAAGACCACGACGGCGATGAGAGTCAATCCCGTAGACGTCGCGTTCCTATTAACCCTTCGCCCCGAGAACCAATCAATACTCTGGCTGAATCACCACACATTACACGCGACAACCGACCCATAGCTACCAACAAACGGATTACCGCTTTATCCCCAGTCACGATGCACGATGACGATGATTACGGCCACGATGGTGAGTACAGTGCTTCGCCAGGCCGTGGAACCTCAGTATCCACCTCCATGACTGGAACTACCGCTGTATCGCCCAATAATACCCAAACAAATTCGATGCCGAATACAGGATGGAACTCTGACGCGGAATCAGATTTTGGGGGAAGCATGCCGATCGATGACGATTTCCTGGCTCAACTGGACGAGGTCGAGCAGACAGCCTTTGGTGGTCCCAGGGATTCTGCGCCTGCTGGGCCGCCATTCACTGGCCGCCAACCAGAAGAACCAGCCGTGGTAATTGATGTCGAGGACGACGAGAATGACGAAGAGAACGTGGTGGTTGCAACAAAACATGTTCGTAGAAGGACGATAAGGAGAGATTCAGGTCAATCAAACATAGAGGACGTGATTGATATATCTGACTAGAAAATATTGTATGACCCTAGGATCCAGTATATATTCTACACTGGGTCTTGTGCTTGTAGAGCCGATATATACCTGTAATAATGTTAGTTTGCTTACGTCCAGGCTTTCGAAAAACACCTGGATGTAGTCATATATCCCTCTCAGACAGTATTCAAGACAGAACAGCCTGTGTAAAGAGACATGAATTCATGAAGCACAATAGATCAAGCAATGGTGTATATCCATCGTAGTGAGCTATAGATTAGATTCGACAACTATATATTGCGCGTAAACAGGTCACAGAGCCATTAGACCACGCTACAATACAGACATACTGATGTAGGTTGAGTCGAGTAGTTGAAAGTCCTATACATGTGAGGTGCTCATAGTAAGCCCATACCTCTCTAGAGTTTGCGAGATCATTATCCATCCAGGATCTTTAAGGGCAGAAAGTGATGGTATAATCGGCGGCAAGTCCGGAGTCGCAGGTCCACAAAGCGGTGCCTGAGGATTCATCATAGGCGTAAGCGTATGAGTTGGGACATTTACCCTCTGCAGAACACAGATACATCAAAATTAATTCTCTTGGACGCAGAAGGAAAGAACAAACTGAAGTAGTCGTAAAACTGAACGCCATCAGGTGGGCATGTCTGTGGGCTACTGTGGCTCCCTGAGCAGCAGTTAGCGGAATCAGCTAAAGAAATGAGAATAATCAGCTATGTAGAAATTTCACTTAGAAATGATCTTGGTGAAAAGATCCAGATACCTTGATTGCCGTCGAGGTTAGCAAAGCACGCGCTCTTGCAACCAATAGTTTTGCTATCGACCTGTTGCTGCAACTCAGCGGGACACTCAGCATTCAGGTCAATAGGGCAATCAGGGGTAGGACAGCCTTTGTTATTAGTCACAGCTAAGGGTAAGTTGAATCCATCGACAAGGGATACTAAAGAAGAGCGAAAGCAAAGTTTGAGTCAGAGTAGGCTCCTGAACATCTGTAACGAATGTAACTTAAACTTACCATCATACCAATCCTGGTTACCATCGCCCTGAAGCGTGAACTCAGCGATAGTGGAAGGAGGAACACCAGTTCCTGAGTGAGGGTCACACTCAAGACCCCCATTGCAGCCTCCAGAAGTACAAGAATTTGGTCCAGGGTTGGTTGAGAAATCACAGGAAGTACGACCCCAGATACGACCAGCTTTCCAGTTATCAGGAACTGTGAATGAAACCTCAGATCTAGCTGCTGCTTCCCAACTGTAAAGGTTTGAAAATCGGTGAGCGAATGTCAATGATAGAGAACTGGTAGAAAACTGCTCACCCAGTGGCATGATCAGGAGTGGCTTGAGCAACGTTCAAATCCGTGTAAAGAGCTGGCCAGATTGTGAAGGCACAATTGTTTTTGACTGTGAACTGACGGGCCAAAGTGGGGGCGAGAAGTGGGGTAGCGATGAACGAGATGAAGAGTGACTTGCCTAGCATCGTGAGATATAAGGTGTATGGGATAGGAAGCCAAGATGTAGGATTTGATAGAGGTAATCGAACGGTCTGTTCTGGGAGTTATTGGCGCTTGCCATTCAACAGTGGATTCTTTAAGTATTGTGAAGACAAGCGTTGGATTTGAAACGTTGACTCGACGTCATCAATCCATGATATATCTCCATACTCACGTGCCATCAGATGAGGTATGTATGGAGCAAAACGGGCGGCAGCTTCACTGGGACACTAGTAATAGTGGCGCTTGGGTTTACTGAGAAAAACTATGTTCACACCGTGAAATTAGTGGCCTTGCTAGGCTATGAGAAATCCGGCTCCTATAGAATTTTGAGACTAGAGAGGGAGACGAGCATGTTGGCTTGCATCAGGGTGACCTACTCCGTGTCGTAACTAGTCTGTAACCCTAAGGAAAGTGCAGCCATGGACGTGGCCAATGAGAAAGTTCAAGATAGCGATGTAACAACGCACTTGCGTCGTCTACTACCGCATTGATCTGATCATCTATGAAAAGATCCTCGCTTTTCAAGTTCTGACACCACTCCTGTTTGAGTCTAACGCAGCTCCATGGTGTAAGGCGGGTATCTTATGAGTACCATGATCGTAGCTTCGTTTCCAAGCGGGAAACCCTTGAGCGGCCCGTAAACAACACATCTATCCAGTAACCTGATACACCCATACACGAAACAATGTTATTCTGCCTAGTACTGGCACATTTACTTAGACTCAGCCACAATGTTGCTTACATTCATACCTGGAATGAAGCTATATCAGCAACGAAGGCTAACATTAGATTGGGGGTGAGATTCAGAGGATAGGATATAATCAAATGCTCGAGAGCTCAGCAACAGCTTCTAGTTGATATTTATTTCGGGTTTCTCATCTTCGATTGAATTAAGGAAAGATAGACAAACCTATACGCGAAAGACCTAGAAGAAGTATGTTAGCAAGGAATTGACTTAACCAAAGCGGCAGGATCAGGAGGGGTTGCCCGAAAGACTGAGCTGTGGCGGGCACTTTCGGCATCATTCGATGAATGTACGAAGACCGTCGTGATAAAACATCATTTGGGGGCTTAAAGGAACAAGAACTCACATTGTAACAAACCAATAGGATCTGCTAGACGATCTGAGAGAAAAAAATCTATCCGGAAACATGATTAGCTTCACTGAGATATCGAAATGAAAAAAAAAAGTTCAGAGATATATAAACAGCCATGGGATCGTCGTCAATGTCCTCTGAGAGAAGGGCTCAGGCGGTAATTCCCTTTTATCATCCATTGGCCTCAAAAGAAATGTTGACATGCCTCTTAGGATCATAGCGAGAACAATGTCGGTGCATTATCCAGCGGCAAGACTCGCGGAGAATCAGAATACCTGAGTAGTGCTACCTAGGAAAGGGGTCATAAGTAATGTAATCTTGAAAGAATCAGGAGGTAATAAAGAAAAACGCTCAGTGGATTGACAGATAAAAGATAAAAGCATCGAACAAGAGTTTTGTTCTCAGATACTCTAGTTTGATTTGAAAAAATCATCCTTGCGAGATGATGTCCAAGTTACAGAGGATAAACTCACTCGATATGTGGTTGAATAGTTGACCGTGGAAGATGGTATGGATCTTATAGAAAACCATATGGCTGTGAGAGTATGGATGTCAGTATAGGAATCAGAAACCCGAGAGAGTTTAGGGACAGAAACCGATCAGTGTAACTATGACAAAAAAATCACAACATCGCGTCGTCGACTTGGTATAGAACGACGACGCTGGACAAACGTTTATGGTATCATCGTTTCGACCCCAATAGCCAAAAGTAGCAAGAAAATCGAGCTGATACTCACCTAGTGATATCTTGTTTGCCTTATGGTCGCAGGGTATAGGAGACCAAAGAGTACTGGATACATCGTTTGTTTGAAGTGGAAGTTGAGTGAAGAAAATAAAAATGAAAAAAAGAGAGGTCAACTATATTTGCGTGACTTGATTTAGGGCAGGTTGTCCAGGGTTAGGGAGAACAGGGTCAGCTGACTTGACCACTCTTCCAACACGGTACACGATCTCAGTTTCACAACCCAAGTACTCAGGATTTTCTATCACTTAATGGATCGATTCATCGGATACTTCCACAAATCAAGATTCCGTCATAACTCTCGATCTGCGATTGTACCAGCTTCTTTCATCTGGGCTTCTAAAGCATTTTTAGCCTTGGACTCGCATTGATATCTCACCCAGCCTGCTTACGTTTCTGCGTAGTCAACGTGTCTCGGATCTTCAAGTAAATTCTCTTACTGACTAGAGCCCTAATGACTGGGATGAAACTGCTTATTTTATGACTCAACGGTCGCGTTTTTTTCCGTGTCATGCAGGGTGAGGCGGTTGTTTTAATTCGAACGCTGAGAATTGTCGTGACATACTTAAAGTGGAACCTAGATCTAGATCGTGTGGTGAGATCTGCCTGGCAGTGAATGTGATGGTGAGTATCTTTCCTCTCTAGGGAGGCCTGAGAACTCCATTGACGATTGTCTCACATAATCCTAAAGCTTTTGGATAGGCTTCTGTGCATCCCTATCTTGGTACTCTTGGTTCTCAAAGTAATCGAGGAAGACTACATACCTTGACTCCCTGTGATTGTTTGTGTGTTTGATTGTGCCTAATACAAGAAATTTTAACCTACCTCAATCACACTGAGAAGAACAGTTGAAAGAGCACGAATACCGACCAAACCACGAAGAGCCGACGCCTGCTTAAATGAGTTGGTAATGTCCATGTACCCAATCTTCTTTGAGTAATCAGCACTGACGGATTACTTAATAGCAACGCTGGACGAATCTAGACTTGCACTCAAAGAATTAAATGGAAGCCTGTAGAGTCAGGCTGCGCTTCCTTGCATTGGCCTGGAAACTTGACCCAGAGAAGTGATCCATGGTTGATCAGTATCCGTTCAATTTCTTTGATTCCGAACCCAGTTGTTTAATACTGACTCTTGACGCGATCACATAATGCTGCTGAGAAGGAATGGCTGAAAACTTTTATCCGCGGCTCAGATTGTGTATGAACTACATTGTGATAGTGAAGGGTACGTACCTATCAAACTCTGAAGATTGTTCCTACTTTCTACAGAATTCCTTATTTTCCTCGTGTACTACTCGACAGAGATCCGTACTCTCACCTTCACAAACACGATCTTCTGCCGCCCGGATTCTCTGGCAGTCATTAGCTCACTGATGCCTCTTGTGTGCTATTTCTCGCCTAATTCAAACCCATTGATTCTTCCTCCGCTAAGCCTACTCGTTAGCCTTCTATCTGGTCAAAGATTGACTGATTGTGATAGTGGCAAAGCATATGTGCCGATCAATACTGAGAATGAATTAACTTGTCCTCTTACAACCCTCTCTACCTTTCGCGGTACCAAATATGGCTTTGCAAGACCAAGTCTTTTGTGCCTTGGAAAGAGCGTGGCATTGGCCCAGGTTTTGAGATCTTCTCCACTAAGCCACAAAAAAAGTGATAGTACACGGTTGATCATCCTCCACATCAAGAATCGGCTGCAAAAAGACCACCGCTCAGCTGATGGTCCACCCTCCAGTAGATTTGTGGCCTGATCTACGTCAGCGTTCAGGATTGGTTGCAGTCATAGACGGTCTTGATGGCTGTCTTCCAGGTAAAGCGGATTGGATCCTGATTATGGCTGATGCGGGATAAAATTACGCTCACTCACTTGCAGCTGTTAGGTTCGACACTGTCTAGTGGGGATAACCCATTCCACCCAAGGCTAACCCTTCCACCTGCTGTATCTGGTACTCGTTCTTTTCTCAGGTTAGCCTTGGGGCTTCTGGTGTATTGCCTAATATTTACCTCTAGCAAGTAGATGAAGACCTTGGGCCGGTTGTCCTAGGCCACGAGTCGCGCTTCCACTTCAGCCCCTTTCAATTTGGTTATACATCCTGACGCCCAATATCGGATACCTCTTTCTGTTGAAGATTCGCCGGCTATTGGTGGAAATAAATCGAGATCTGTAGGATATGCATCTGGTCATGCAACCCTCGAACCGCATCTAAATACACGGTTTTTCGAACAATCTGCCCCACAAGTCGAGATTTATTTGCCATTTTGACATGACTGCGACCTCGAAACGGGTAAAACTCAAGTTAATATTAACTTCATGTTCCAAGGGCTCTGAAATTCGTGGCTAAACAGAGGCAAAGATGGTGTCAGAGATGACGCTGAGGTAGAGCAAACCCTATTACAATTTGCTTTAAGAAGAGCCAGCTCAGGTTTCGAACTAAGTTTCCTCTTTCCTCCCTCCCCCCATCCAAGTCGCCCCTGCTCACTCAAGTTTCCCAAGTTTTCATGAGCAGCTAGCTCTGCGGCATGACCCCTCTAGGCCTCTCAAGGCTTCCAGTATCATAAGAGAGTCACGATCATCGTCATTAATTCAGAGGGGACCGTACCCCGTTCGTAACGTCAAGCTGCAGTTCAGTTGCCTATTTTCAATCACCACACTAAGGTGACACGGTTATTCATTCGCTCGGACTATTGATCTATAACTCATGCTTCTATCTCTCCCTTAATTTTTTCAATCTTTCTCTAAGCAAATGACTCGTAGGTGATTTAACAGTGTATCGACTTAGCTAACGCTCGAACGTTTAACACGATGGCATTCTAAATAACACGCGCCATCACGCCCGCCCAATCTCTGCTGCCCGTCTTTCTGGGCGCGCTTATGCCAGTCAGAAGGTATTCTGCTTGGGCGGGTCTCTGTCTATGAGTACTTCCATTCGCTCCCCTCGATGAAAAGGTTAAGCACTGGAATTTTATCCCCAATACACCTCCTCCATGTGGCCTCCATTATCCTGTTACCAGCCAGTCTTCAATTCGGACAAGGACTTGCAAATATTCTTTCCACTCGAGCCCTACCGCCTTTGATCACACTCCGGCCTGCGGTGCTTGTGGACTATTCTTGGAAGTTTATTTATGATCTGGCATCAGTTGCAGACACAAATAGTTTCTGTCTATTCTTGACCTCGGCTGCTGGTGTCATCGTGTCTCCATTTCAAGTTTATCTGCCCTTCCAGCTCTATACACTATCTCGGTTGATTATTTCGTTCCCTGGGAGTCTAACCTACTTTCGCCGTTCGGGATCGGTCTACTCAGCTATTTCTGTGTCGGCACAATGTTTTTTTAAAATCTCAAACCACTGGCGCCGCTAGACACTCGCTACTTTCCAGAGACCTCAAGGTCGAGCGCCGGATATATTCATACTCTGGTGTTCTATGAGCGTTACACTATCTCTGCTGTAAGGCGATGAACCAGTTCGTTATTGAACTTGTCCCTACTCCTCCCACCCATGCGGTCGCCGTCCCTCGATATGTTTAGCTTTCCAATGACTAACAAGGATAGATGAGTTACTGCTACGCCTTGATTAGCGACCCACCACTCCGGTACCCAACTACTTTCTGCCAAATCCAGTCGTCCCCTTGCATGTTCTATATTCAATCTCAAGGGAGGAGCTACCACTTCAAGAAATCATCAACACTGTATCGGTACGAATGTCCGACTTGTCTGAAATGCTTCATCGAGTTGAGGTGTCGCCATTTCCCCAATCAAAAATTATAGGATTCACTCCAGTCAGCTAGCAGGGCTATTAGCTATGCCATGTTTTCTTCACCGACATAGTTACAACACTCATAATCGCTCGCTTTGCAACTTCCTGGGTCCTCTGTAATCACATATGGAGCTTTCTCTACTCCGTATGGAAGGAAAGATCTTCGAAGTGGACATTCGGAGCGGCATGACCCCACAGACCTCTGTGGTGTGATCCTTCCCTCCTTCCCGCAAAACTTACCACTAGGATTCCAAGCCGAACAAATATATACAAGAGTAATTGAGAGCAATCAGCAGTTGTCCAACATACACAACATTCAGGCACTGGGTCAAATTTAGCAACCCAAATTTAGCCACGGTATCGGTTCTGATATACTTAGACCATTCAATGGGTGGTGAAGTTACTTGGTTCTGGTTTTTCCTTGGCATCGTCAAAGGAGACTGCATGTGCTTGGCACCTGGGATCTTATCTAAGAATAGAAGATCCCGTAGAGAGGCTATCGGAGCCTTTCAGTGGCATGAACAACCAAGAAAAACCTTCGGTTGATATGAAACTCTCAAGCATCAACGGATTCCAGACGCTCCAGGAATGTGGGAGCAATAACGTACGCACACTGTTAAATATATTTCTAACTTATCCAATGCTATAAATAAATAATAGATCTCAAAAAAACTCTCAGCGGCTCACTGGTATCTCTTGTTCGATACCAAGTAATATATTTCTTTTTATCAAGGTGGACAGGTGGATTAAATCATTGGTTCATTCAAATTCAGAAATGACAGAGGTATCTCCATATAGTTCTAGATATTTCTAGAAGAGAATAAACAGAAAAGGCATTAAAAGGCATTCAACGACTCCTTCAACACCACCGTATATTAGGCTCTACCAGAGCCCACAATGATAGGCTTAGTCTTCTTGAGACGAGAGATAGTATCATCATCTAAATCCAAGTGCGCCTTGACCATAGCCGGAGGAGTAAGGGCAAGCCACTGCAAGGAGGATGAGACGGCATGAGGCACGAGTGCAAGGGTGTTACCTGGTTCAGACTGATATCCTGGAATCGGTCCGATTTGAAAATTTCCAAGTACTTGAGTGTGGTGTTACCTATATTCTGGACCTGTGATCGATGACGCATATCAGCCGTACACGTGGAGTGAAAGCGCGATTAATACACATACATAGTGCCCAAAACTGGCAGGAACGTAGCTACGGTCATCGAACGTCAGCGCTCGTGAAAGTGATCGCCCTGATTGTGAACACATACCCTGTATTATAACATCAGTGGGTGAAATCGCTAGCAAAAGCAGATTGATGAGCTCACCTACGTCACCTGCCTCATAATTGAAGGTCCTATGATCCCAAGTCAGAGACTGATTGACTCCTAAGATAAATGACAAACCTTGCGTTTTCTCCAGAAGCAAAGAGAGTGACTCGAGCCTGACCTTGACTGGATTGAAATCAGAAAATGTCATAATTCCGACAAAAGCAACGAACAGGAAGTAGCTCCATTCGTCCTGAGTAGGGTGCCACTATCGCGCAGATTAATACTCAACAGATGGGACACGAAGACATTGACCCTTACATGCAATTCCCTGTTGACTCAGGTTAGCAACACGAGATTTCAAAAACAAACATAAAATACCTCATGGCTCCGGGCTCAACCTCAACCTCTGCCACGGCAATTTGCTTTGCAACCTTGAATGTCGAAGAATCGACGACCTTTACATTACCACCTGCCGGTGGAAGATGAGTGAAATAAGAGCCATGGAGTAGATGAGCCTTGCCTGATGTCTGTGTTGCTTTTGCTTTAGACAGTGCGAAAGTGAATGGCTCAGGTGGAGCTCCATTTGAATTCTCAACAGCTTTCGCATCGATAGGTGGAGGTGCTATCGAAGATTAAGTCAACAAAAACCTTGTAACTTCAAGAGGAACGTACTGCTTGGGAAAATGTATAGACCGTGGCTAGGTATATGATCGAATGCAGATGTGTTGACTTGGAAGTTGGCGGCTAGTACCTTCAGCAAGTAGAGCTTGAGGGGCTGAAACCTTTCGCGGCAAGTCACATACCTCTTTGGGAATATGGCCCAACCAATCTGTCACCTTAGTACAAGAGACGATGAGATATTTTGGCGGACAGACAAGGGAGGACCATCTTACCAGGAAGGTCTCATCCTCACTGAAGGCACCATCCGGGAATACCTAATGGACCATCTGAGCGCACTAAGATTATGCAACAAAAAGATGCATACGAGTAAGAACTCAGTGCCATCTCCATTGGTACTAGTTCCCTGTGCTGAATGAGGAAGACCAGGAGGGAAATACCAAAGGTCTCCCTCGTCCTAAGTAATATTTAGGGAGAATAAACTGTGACGAATCACTGGACTGACGACGTTCGCTAAGTAATTCTGACCATCAGCGTTCATAACAGTGACCTGAGCTTGGCCCTGGAGGTAGAGATTAAACTATGGGTAAAAGTCAAAAGCTGGGTCGAATTACCTTGATGACATAGGCCCACTATTCGCAAGGGTAGAAACTTGTCTCAGAGCCATCGCGGAAATGAAATCATCACATCACACCTCTGGGGTACTGTGCCAGTGGAGCTCCCTGAATATAACGTAAGCAAATGGGAAAAATTAGAGGTTTAGATAGACTTGCCTGATAGCTCCAGCTTCCAGGCGCATATTGACACCGGCCATTGCTGTATGCAGAACTTAGATCTTAATGCAAGAACAAATAGATATTATACGTGCCGGACGCTATCGGCATGACGTCCTCTATAAGATCAGCATGAGCAGAAGGTTTATCAGGATAAAAAAGGGCTACGCAACGTACGATTCTGCTGGCGAGCCCAACCACCTGTCTGAACACGGTTGTGGCTCAGAGCAAATGGCCACTTCGCATTTTTCCTTTGGGAGTGGTCAGCTTGCGAGCGCATAAGGATGACAGGAACCTTACACTGAACCAGAATCGGACGATGGTGGAATGAAAAGGTCGGCATTCTGACGTTCAATATCAGCGTTCTCTGGTCCCAGGAGCTTTGCTCCTAGGCCGCCTCGAATGGGATCAAAGTGGGTATCGGTACTGTCAGGTGTCCAAAGAATGGAATTGGGGTCGTTGGTGACAGGGGCAACAGTTTCTTGTTCTGGGGGCGCTGAGTTTGTCGTTGAGGGTGTTCCTGCTGGAACCGAAGCTGGTATACTTGCAGATGACGTAGCAGATCTGGAAGCTGATATGCTTGCAGACAAAGTAGTAGTAAAAGTGGCTGAGGAGCTCGCAGCAGGTGCAGAACGAACCACGTCAGCGAAGAGAGCAATGGCAAGAAGAGGGGCAAGCATCGAGAGAGGTGGTACCTAAAGTCCTGAGTCAAAAAAGTGCTCTCTTAAATAAACGTATCCGTTTCTCCACAAGGACAGGCACCTCGAAAAGTTAACTCCATGGCCACAGAAGGCTGTGGAACATCAGAATTCCACCCTTCCATAGTAAGCGAGCTCACAGGAGATGCAATATGTGTATGACGGCGAGATACCCAAGCTGGAGCTGTACTTGACCCAAGTGATCAACCATATTCGATGAGATAATTAGTGCTAGTCTAAAAATAATAAGCAAGTGCGGTGGGCATGAGCAACGCTAAAATTAACTCCTTTCACACGAAACTATGAACTCACAATTATATGACCTTGAACGCCCGCCTTCCCAAAAAGTTAGTTTTAAGAGAAAGTTCGGAGTCTTGGGCGCCAAGATTACAAAAGACTGATCTTGCGGCGGCATGCGACGTACAATTCGGCTTCGACCTACTTGCCGTCCGAAGAGATGAGATAAATGGTAGCAAGACTTGATAGAACTTTGAAGCAGCACTTTAGACGGGATTTGTGATCGTAATATGAATTACTGAGTAGAATTTTGAATGATGTCATGAAATATAGAAGAACAATAAGAGTCTACGTGAGTGGCGGGATTCCTCGCAATGCTGCCGAAATAATATAGTTAAGGGTAGAGGTTTATCACTGGCTCTTTTCTTCCCTGCCCTGAAGACGAGCCCTGATTGAAACCGGTGACTGAAGAAGATATAGAAACAGACCTGCTTGTTGGCGATCCCCAATAGGTTATGAATACAAGATCGTGTGATCCACTTGTACCTCTAGCATGGGAAGACACCGATTTTGTGGCCGCGTTGTATGACATTTATTGCCTGATTAATTTCTATAAACCAACTAAATCCTTTCGCCTTGTCAGATGATGTGACCTTGGAAATACGATATTTCCTTGCACGGTTGGCAGAAACGTATGGCAGTTCTTGTAGGTGTAAGTGTAGATGATCTACGGAATTAAAAGGAGGAATATGAAAGCCCATCCTGCATCGCACAACACAAGTGTAGTCACTATGAGAATCTCGCATACTACCGAAAAGGATTCTCGTACCTGTGAACTGAATCTGGGCCGCTGCTAAGTTCATTCAGGACAGAGGTGCCGATATCTCTCATGATTACAACTGCAGACCTATTAAGAACCAGATATACAAGGAAGGATCTAGACTCACGGAGTGGGGTATCCTCTTTAGAAAGTGATCTGACACTTCCTGTCGAATATATCCCAAGGAGTTGATCAGCCGGCAGAAACTCAGACAAATTATTACAGTAACTCGAGCCGACCAATATGCTGCTTCGGAATGAGTTGGATATGCGTCTTACAAGACGGTTTATGATCCAAAAATGCAACAAATTTCTCATCCTGCGCAGAATATTAGAGCGTTGAGTTCCTTCAATGAACACGAAGAACAACTGGTTCCCTGACGTACCTCCCACACGATATTGAAACCATTATCTTGAGATACGTCACAGAAGCGGCATCCAGTTTTATAAGTCAAATTTTCGAAATTTGCCGGGGATAACATTGAAATTGAATCTGAGACCACCAAATCGAGTATTATACTGAGAAAAGTTACTAGTACTGAAATGAACCCTGGAACTTGGAAGGCAACTGAGGGCAATGATTGCATGAAGCAGGAATAAGTGATCACGTGGCCGCATCACGACTCTTTCGGAATCAAAGTTCTTTTCACTTCAAGCAGTGTTCAGTAGCGCTCACTGGTTGGTATCTTCCCATACATCGGCTTAAGGAGTATCGGGCATTTCGTGGATAGTGTCCGATATTATTCTAAGTTGTTTATGTGAGATTGAATGCTGGTGTTTCCCCCGTTCATGCTATCTTTCTGATCCTTCAAACCCCATCTTGCACTTGGTTGCGTAAATGTTACATGTACTGAGGCAAGGACGGCTTCAGTTGAATCAGCGGTGCACAGTTGATGATTTCAATCCTATCTCATTTCCTAATGATGTAATGGTCCTGCGCACCTTGGACCTCGGCGAACAAGCTTTTGGCTCTGATAAGACAGCCGTGTCTGGGATGATACTGAAGAAGAGTGGCGTTCCTCTCGCTACATTCAATCACCGAAAACCCGATATCTTACATCTAATCTTAGGATCAACCTCCTCATACGTGGTGAACGGTCTTTCTGCTAGGCACTGAGCTGGGTCCAATCGGAAGAACAGGCCGTAGACCCAAAGACGAAGTTGAACCCCCGTCATCGCCTCGTCTATTTCTGCTTCTCCCACAGAACGACTTCATAAATGTATAGCTGACTGCGAAGATCTGCCATAACGAGATTTCTCAAAAACTCCCACGCGGCTACAATCTTACAGGCACTATCGAGGCCTGGTGAGCCGGCTCACCTGTACTGTTACGAGTTCACCACGACCATTATCTGCATCAGCGCTTCTCTTCTCAGGACACCTCTTTCCCGGTATGCCTTTTTTGTGTTTTCTATCTCATGTATGTTTATGACCCACCATCAGTGCTTGTGAAAGCAAAACATAGGCCTTATCCGTAATCCAATCGAGGACATCACATCGAACCAGAGATCTACGATGTAGAGCACGGCAGGCTCATACAACGATTGCTCGGAGAAAGTTTTCGTATGAATTAAAAAATCAGAACAGGGACATTAATACATGTATGTAAAGTCTCCCAGGTGGTAAACCAGCTCTAGGCAAGCAAAACATTATTCAACAACCGTCGTCATTGCCCCTCAGCCAACAATAATAGGCTTCGTCTTCTGGAGGTGTGCAATCGTCTCATCATCCAGATCTAGATGAGCTTTAACCATCTCTGGAGGAGTAAGAGCAAGCCACTAAGAAGAGCTGAATGTAAGAAACTGTTCATCATAAAACTAGGGGCAGAACACTTGCCTGGTTAAGGCTGACATCCTGGAACTTGTCTGTCTTGAATATTTCTAGGAATCTGAGTGTTGAGTTCCCTATGTTTTGGACCTGAATCGCGCGCGGTCAACAGATTAAGCTCAGAAATTTGAGGGTGTATAAACGATGCATACGTAATGTCCAAAGCTGGCGGGAACATAGCTAGAATTGGTAACACAGTGAGTATAAATGTTTTAGGGATTTGGAGATCAAGCCGCACCCTGGAAAGGCATGTTAAGCGTTGAAAACAAGGGCACATCAAAAGAGAATAACTTACCAACATCGCCTGCCTGGTAGTCGAAGGTCCTGAATTTATCGACCGAACGTCAGAGTCAAGTATAGGTATGAATGACAAAGCTTTTGTACAGACCTTGAGTTCGAACCTGAAGCAAAGAGGGTGACTCGAGCTTCTCCTTCACTGTATAATATGATTGTAAACAAAACGTCGACAAGAAGAGGTTGTGACAACGAACATGAAGAAACTCCACTCGTCATCAGTTGGGTGCCACTGGATCGAATGAATCGTCAGAGACAGAAGCGGCAGATCAAACTGCTCTTACATGAAGCTCCCTAAAGAATGTGTTTGTGAATAGGATAGCAAAGACTGCTGAAATAAAATATACCTAATGGCGCCGGGTTCAACTACCACTTCCGCCATGGCGATCTCAGTGGAGGCCTTGAAAGTCCTGGAGTCAACAACCTTCACACTACCACCTAGATAAGAAAAGAACTCCTTCAATTCCAATGGTGCTTGCTTATAGACTTGACTGATACTTGCCCGAAACTTTAGTAGGCTTGACTTTGGAAAGTGAGAAGGAATAAGGAGTTGGTGGGGCACCGTTAGAATTTTCCACAGCCTTTGCATCCTCCGGGGGAGGGGCTGTAAAAGATGTAGATAAGTGATGACATAGAGAATAAGACCACTCGTACCGCTTGGGAAGATGTAAAGACTGTGACTGGGGATGTGATCGAATGCAGATATGTTTGCTTGGAAGTTTGCGGCTAAGACCTTTCAATAACCGAGATGAGTAAAAACAACAGTGCATCGTTGCGTCTACATACTTCTTTTGGGACATGACCCAACCAATCCGTCACCTTTGATGAAAAGGGTTAAAGTCACGAACCCAGATATTATTTGGGAAGTCTGGCATACCATGAAAGTATCGTCTTCGCTGAACGCGCCATTCGGGAAGACCTGGACCAATATAAAGGATTATATTTATACAGTCGAGTGTTCAGACTTACCAATAAGAATTCAGTGCCTTGTGAATTTTTACTGGTACCCTGGACTGAGTGGGGAAGACCAGGTGGGAAATACCACAGATCACCCTCGTCCTTGCATACTGTTCAGTATTAGTTATATCAGATTTAATATAGTCGAACATACAACATTCGCCAGATAATTCTGGCCATCTGAGTTCATAATGGTCACTTGAGCCTGACCCTAGAATCACAACATGAATATCAAGATATGCACACGGGAGAAAATATTATGATACTTTAAGAACGTAGGCCCACTGTGTAGGAAAATATGTAGTCAGCCAGAATCAACGAAAAAATAACGTCAACATGTACCTCTGCAGTCTTGTGCCAATGAAGCTCCCTAAAACAGACATTAGTAGAGATGTTTCTCTGAAATCAACAACTTACCGAATTGCACCAGGCTCTAGGCGCATATTGACACCCGCCATTGCTTTGAATAGAGTTTAGAAAATGTTGAGATATCAAACTAGGTATTCTCACCAGTAGCTACAGGCATGACCTCCTCTAAATAGCAAGGTAAGCAAGGCATGGTGTAATCATCGGACTATGAGAGTTTACCATTCTGTTGACGAGCCCAACCGCCAGTATGAACTCTGTTGTGGCTCAGACTGAAAGGCCATTTTGCATTGGACCTAATGAAAAGAGAATGAGTGAATCTGAGGACTTAGTGTCAGACTTCACATACACTGAGCCTGAATCGGTGGAGGGGGGGATGAAGAGGTCGGCATTTTGGCGCTCAATGTCAACATTCTCAGGACCCAATAATGGAGCACCCAAGCTACCCCGAACGGGGTCAAAGTGAGTAGCAGGGCTGTCAGGCATCCACAAGATTGGGTTGGGGTCGTTAGTAACAGGCGCAACTGTCTCTTGCTCGGGAGGAGCAGAGAATGTGCCAGTCGAAGTCTGCGTCGATTTGGATGTTGCGAGTGAGACCGTTGAGGAGGTGACTGCAGAACTGGCTACGGAGCTGACCACAGAGCTACTTAGTGAGCTCGCTGCAGGTGCAGAACGAACATAGCCAGCGAGCAGAACAAAGGTGAGGAGCTTGGAGAACATTTCAAGAGGAGGGAACCTAAAGACTTACCTCAAGCAGTATCTGCTTAAATATTTTGACCTCTTCCTCCAGACTACCCAAACGAGTGCAAGTCATAAGGCGAAAGACGGTAACAGAACATCAGAAAATTTCCACATCGTCTCCACTCGTTCATCGGGGACATGCTAGTACAGAGCCGAAGAAGCAAGAAACACCAGGTTCATTCGGGACGAGGATTGAGCTGGGCTCATTTGTGTATGCGCTAATGCTTGATAAAAATAAATGGCGTGAGCCGGAAATGTAGCACTTTGTTAGCACGTAAAAATCAAGCAAAATCCGTTTTGACAGGCGCTACCAACAAGCCAATAGTTTATCTTTGGTACCAGGATCCCTGTGAGAACTGAGCAAGAGCAAAGGAATGTGGTTGCATAAGACGCCACAGATGACACATTGGCCAAGGGGCTAGGAAGCATAAACTAGACCTTACGTCTTGTACGGGGTCTGCTAAGGCTTGTGAAGAGTCCTCGAGAAAAAAATGTACATAAATCTTTCAAAAAATGACTTTGCCTGCTTATGCCATGACTCCGAAAATGGTGCACAAAACTAATGGGCGAAGGGATCCCATAGAAGACAAGGCGCCGACATTGACGAGTCTTTTCAGCACATGAAGGCCAGTTGAAATGCGGTGAACGGGGATGTTCGAACCAGTTCATCATATCTAAGCATGAGCGTGCTAATCCGACAGAGTCTTCGTGAAGGGGCGTCTTCCTCTGCTTTTTCAAAAACATAAATTTATCACGTACTTAGGATCGCTGCGAGCACTATGAATCAGAGGAAGCACATGATCAATGGTTCCCCGGAGCCGGTGTGCGGAGACGACAAGAGATGAAACGGACATTTCGCATTCGCAAGCAGATACCTAGAAGCCGATCGATGAAGGGCGTCAACACGGGCTTGGCAAGGATAAAAATAGATACGGGGGAAAATCGAGATTGACAACGTCTGAAGATCGAGGCTTCTGTGGGCTGGAGGCGATAGTCCAAAGCGTTAGTAATGATTAACAGGTAGGGAGACAGATTTAACACTTTTGTAAACTTTATTGCCCCGCGAGAAGTTGAAACACGAGTCATTGAAGCAAAAAATAGAGAAGTTCATGCCGATACTTCCCGCAGAGTTTACAAGGGGCCTCTGGGAGTGGTGTCATCCGTCCAGGTTCTTGCAAATACCCTAGGATCAGACTAAGTGGCGAAAAGAGATACCCGTACTATCCCGATCCCTCGCAATGAGGATAGAGCTTGAAGGGATGAATTTAAGAGACATTGGGCACTACTGGAGGATGAGCGTTATCATGGTTTCGAACTTTGAACGGATAATCACGTGTGCATGGAACTATCTAACCCGGACTCTACGATTCTAATGGACATCGATGAAGAACAACGCATTAGTGAAACCCTATGTTCACATTTCGCCTCTCTAACACAAGATATTTCTGATTCTGCCTACGAGACTGTTATCTCGAAATTCAAACTTGTTGTATCCTGGGGTGTCAAGCAGTATGCACATCCTAGCAGTCATCCTCGCAAACGGAGAAAGGTTCAACTAGGTCTGATCATCTGAAAACTCCGTGAACTTACGGTTTGGTATCGTCTAGGTGTCTCCATCGCCGATTTGCGGAACTTGTACTAGGTCATTGCATCGGCCATTCCCGTGTTTGCATTGCGATTACATAGGCTGTTGGACGAATGAACATATAGTTACCCATCTGGTCGATTCAGACCACATTTTCTGTGAGCCGAGTCCAGAAGTCTACTTAACCCTTTCTGATCTGTGGTGCTATCCGTGCACAACATATAGGTGCTGACGTGAGATCTGGTAGTTTATATTGTTCAAAATGCGACTCATTCGTGTATCACCCGACGCTGGATGAGATTGTCTTGAACTTGAAGCTAAAGGAAGAAGAACGACATACCGATTCACAAGGTTCGATTTATTGTGGCATATATTATCCCCAGGGTTTAGTCCGTTTAATATCTTATTCAGTGGGCCCAAATATGCGAGTCCCTTATCAAGCCTCGCAGCCCGATCCTTCAAACGGATACGGAGGCATTTTCTGCGAAAGTAAGGATGGTTAGCCAACATTCTGTTTTCTGTTCTGAAACTCCTCCATAGCGGGTTACCGTGGCTTATTGAACCTGGGGCAAACATGCTTTATGAATTCTGTTTTGCAATCGTTGCTACACAACCCACTTCTACGAAATTTTTTCCTTTCAGACAAGCATAACCATCTTCTTTGCAATAAAGGGAAAGACTGTACCTGCTGTGAGATGGATAAGCTATTCGGGGAAGTAGGGCATTCTCTGACTGTTCATGATACGAGGGCTTATTTTTGGATCCCAGTTCTTTGCAGGAGAAAACGGACCGTATGCACCGGCTGAACTGTTGTTAGCAACGTGGCGTGCATCTGCAGAACTTGCTGGCTATGCTCAGCAAGATGCTCACGAGTTCTTCATGTCCATATTAAATCAGATACATTCATCGTCTCGTGGCTCAACCAATATTTCTTGCAACTGCATAATCCACTCCACTTTCCAGGGCTTTTTGCAAAGTGATGTTAAATGTGAGAGATGTGGCAATGTTACCACTGCTGTGGATCCCATGTTAGATATCAGCCTAGAGCTCAAGGGAAGAGCAGGTGCTACTGCCACAGAAGAGAATACTCTTGCAGCGTGCCTCAGAAGGTAAATTGCTCGCATCTGAACTCACCTATCGAATGATCTATCTCAATTTCAGATTCACGAAATCAGAAAAATTAGGATCGAAGGAATACAGCTGCTCAAAGTGTGGCAAAGCCTCTCATGTCGGTGATTGCCTTCGAGATGTGACTTTATCGCTGATTCCCAGTGTTCAGGAAGCAAGCAAGCGATTGAGTATCAAGAAACTTCCACCTGTTCTAAGCTTTCAGTTCAAGGTGAGTGACTTTTTTATACTCCCAGGACCGATGTACCGACTTAAATTTGACGGAATGAATAGCGTTTTGAACAAACTTCTCACGATAAGTCGGCTGCCCACAAGATCGACACTCTTGTTAGGTTTCCAGAGGTACTGAATATGGCAGCCTACACCACTTTGTACATGAATCAGTCGGAGAAGGAAAACGACGCAAGCTCTGTAGCTGAATTGTGAGTGCTCCAACTATCATAGAATTTCTTTGTATAAATTGGATTTTTAGGGCCCTGGGGCCAGGCGCTCTCTATGAATATGAGTTGTTCGCTGTCATCAATCATGAGGGTCAGCTAAACAATGGACATTATACTAACTATTCGCGATGCCAAGATGAGGTGAGTGACCTGTCAGGATTATTTTTCTACCTCCCCTTCCTAAATGGCTACATGCAGTGGTACCGATTTGACGATGATAAGTGAGTTGCTTAGGCAAGAATACCGTTTCAATGGTTCTGATCGGGTGCTAGGGTAACTTTGTCAAGTCTGAGCGCCTGTCTCAACTCCTCAGCATACATGTGTTTCTACATCAAGCGTCACTTCGAATACAAGGCAGTTACCACTCCTACCTATGTCAAGAGACGGGAAGATGAAGCACTCAAAGAGAAGGAGCTTGAGTTAGAGAAAGAAGCGGCGAGGCTGAGACAGCTCGAGATGGAAAAGGAGAAAGAACGAGAGAGGGAGAAAGAACTGGAAGCAGATATATTGGCGATGATTGAGTGAGAGGCAGGCTTCACTATGTTATCCGTAATTTATTTCGTTTTCATGAAGACACCGTCCTTAGGAGGAATTGGGAGCTATGGAAACAACGCGATTATACAACAGAAAGGTGTATGTAACAATGACAAGATGAGTGGATCAGGTTAACTAAGAGCCATGAGACTATACCAAACCGAGATGATATGGGAGATGGTGAAATTAGGGTGCAAGTCCGAGTGTGAAGGAAAGGGAAGGAAGTGGGGACTCGAGTAAGGGAAAAGGCCAACTGTTCGATGCAATGCGCTTACATCAAGCACCTAAGGAATGATATTCTGTAACTCTCCCTCCGCAACTCTAATCTCAACGACTTCCACTTCATAATTGTCACTCAAGCTAGAACAAGTGAATCCGCCACAATTAGGGGGTGAAGTTGAGGCAACATCTAAGGAGAAACAATACTTTTGGATGAGCAAAGTTCGAAAGAAATGACAAGCCACGCGACTTCTACATGAGAAGCAGCAAAGACAGGTGGACGACACTGACATCTATCTTTGATGTATGGAGGAACAAACAAATCCTGTACCCCAATGAGGGTCATTAAGGGACCCACAGTAAATCATGAACATTGAGCAAATACCTGATTCCAGACAAATCCCTGACTCCGTTGAATAGTCAGAATAGGTCGTAGTGTGAACGCAGATTTGCGCTGTTTCTTTCTCCGTTGTTGTTTAGTGAACTCTGGAGTAGCCGGGTCAATGGCACGCTGCTTGCCCTTGATATCGGCCTTGGTAGGTTCAGTGGTCTGCTTCTCGTCTATGTTCATGTCATGTCCAGCCTCGTGTGCTTTGATTGTATCCGCACCATGATCGGTGTTATCTTCGGAGTCGCTGCCAGTTCCATGGTCATTGCTTCGGTGTTCGGTCACCACAGAATGATTATAATCCTCATCGTCTTCAGAGCAGGATTCAGAGTCGCTGTCGCTGTATTCGTCGTCGTCGTCATAGGGGATCTGCTCATAGCATGCCCAGGTGGGGGGTGATGCTGCTCGGCCTATAGCCCGGCGACGAAAATAGAAAGGGGCTGCGCTCATCTTGGTAAATATGTTTGATTATTATGGGAGAGTACTGTGGCAAGATAATTAGATCGCTGCCAACTGCAAGGTGGAGACGGAAGATGCGGGTAGGAGGAAGAGAGGTGTCAGTGATGTGACTGTGAAGATATGGAGGAGTCACTTGATCCAATGATGTCTGATCAGATTGGATCGTTATTATCATTGCACTTCTTATTATCTGCCTCTTCATTCATGGCTGGGTCTAAATACGCCTACGTCAAAAAATTTGAGCTGCAGGATAATCTGCTGCCTGGTACATATATCATTTTTCGATTGGATGGTCATGCATTCCACAGGTATGCTTGATCCTTGACTTTATGTGCAATTTGATAGAAATACACACGTTAGATTCTCAGATGCGCATGGCTTCACCAAGCCAAATGACCTCAGAGCACTCGAGTTAATGGATATCGCTGCTCGAAAGCTCATGGAAGAATACGCTGATATTGTGCTAGGGTTTGGAGAATCAGATGAATACAGGTCCGATCCTTCTCTACAGTTATGTCATGTCAATGATAAGATCCAAGAACCCAGTTTCCTGTTGAAGAAGTCGACTTCTCTTTACAATCGACGGAATGCAAAGATAGTCACATTATTGACCTCATTTTTTACTTCAGCCTATGTGTTCCATTGGCAGAATTTCTTTCCTGGCACCCCTCTCCGATATCCTCCCTCTTTTGACGGAAGACTCATCCTGTACCCTAGCATACGAGAAGTTCGCGATTATTTCTCTTGGAGACAAGCTGACAGTGCGTCATGTTAAATTATTGTATCTCCTACCTGCGTTAATCTTCCCTAGCTCATATCAACAACCTGTATAATACTACTTTCTGGGCGTTGGTGCAGCAAGGGGGACAGACCACTACGCAAGCAGACGCATCGTTGAAGGTGGGAGATCGGCTCTAATCGTACGTTGTGATTTCATTCCTAAATGTTATGTTTGCAGGGCACGGTGTCAAGTCAGAAGCAAGAGATTCTTTTCTCTCAGTTTGGCATTAACTATAACAATGTCGATGAGCGGTATCGGAAAGGAAGCGTTATCATCCGCGCACCCGTTCGTTTCTTGGCTCAATTTCTCTGACCTTTGCTGAGATTATTTCCAGTCACCAACTGCTCCTGGATCAAGTGAACCAGGAGAGGATTACAACACTATATCAAATCGACAAAAGAAGGGGGAAGTGAAAGCTACTACCAGAATCGACACTCTCCATTGCGACATCATTAAAGACGATTTCTGGGATCTTTGGCCACATCTCCTGGCTGATTAGATAGGTTTCGGAACGGCACGTGTGGGTGTGCACGACAAACAATTGCCAAGCATTTTCCTCCCAGCTTACCATCTACGTACTTTAAAAGCGAGAGCTAACAGAGTCAAACCAAGAGTGATGCCCCTCATTCAAACGACTCTTTCTCCATACGCGATAAGGTGGTCTAAGTTACACAAGCCATTCCACTGAATATCCTGCAGACAAAGGCTGCACTTCGGGACAACAGCATCGATTCTCCGACGCTCCTGATGTTCACGCCTTTTGATCAACTCGACATTTTGAGTAAATCTTCGACGGATTCAAACTTTTGATAGCAAGCCCTCGTCTCCTTCCATTTCTTTCTCTTTGTTCGGCCAGCGTTCCAAGATGTTCTTACTTTCGGGATCGCTCAATGGTAATGTTCAGCCTTCCATGGATCCAGATACCACCATGAAAAGGAAGAGGACATGGTATAGGAGGACCATGTAAGTCCTGGAACTTCAGTTCTTCGATACTCAAATTACTGGTAACGAGTACTATCAGGTTCAATGCCCATGTTATAGGTATTGTCGGCTTCACCGCATCTGGATGTAAGCTATCAAGTCAATATTACAACTAAGAATTTATTACTTTCTTGCAATATGGAAGTGAAGACAGCGATCAGAGATTGATTTCTAAAAACTATCGTAGCTTTTTGTTGAATGTGCATTCCAAATATGTGACTGCACACACCTAAATAGATGGTTTCTTCAGTTGGAGCAAGATAGAAAAATACAGTAATGCTAGCACTGGTCCTCACTGAGGAGGGTCATGCGATGACGGTTGTCTCCACATGGAACTTTGGAAGTTGGAGCAATCCAGCATTTGATTGATATTTCGCTGATATCGTCTGTTGATCGTTTTTTGATCTACGGCAGTAGTGTCGTATGTGTCAACATGTGTTACTTGGGGTTAGTCTATTAAGATTAGACAGCCTCTGGGCTCAGCAGCTCTCATTATTACCACGCGTGCCATGCAAACTTCAACAATTGGTGGGGCCGACGAACCTTGGTCAACTTCCAGCGCAGATGCAGGTTCTGCCACCGCACCACCTGGGCCTATATTTGACTCCTCTCCTGGGGCTAGACATACAAATTTTAGTTGTCAATGTCGACAGGTATTCATGACGTTTCTTATCTTGAATGAAATAATACTGAATTTTAGGTATTCTCAGGACGGCGTTGACGTTCGGACTTTCCACCGTACCTATTCCACAGATTCATACTTGGAGGATTTGGAAGCTACGCCTTCGAGACCTGGACAGGTAATTACATCTGACCTTGGCTTTGCATGATAATTCTTTACGTGAGAGTTTTGCAGGAAAATAGGACTCAGTCCAGCATACGTACTGCAAGGATAAAGGCAGGGCCCAGTGCGCAGCAAAGAGAGCTAGCGCGAGCAAAAGCTGATCTTTTTAACGAGGAAACAGCTGCAACCGGAATACAAAATATATTCCCAGCCGCAGTGAACTCCCTGAAAGCAGGAAAGCGTACGTTCATCCTTCGACGCAAAATTGGCCGCCAGAACCCTCTCAATGAGTCTAATTTCACCAAATATGGCCATAATGGTCGGTATTTTTCTCGTGCTGTTTGTGGCAATATCTCTGCTGAACGGCCAGTGTAGTAAGTCCTGAAGACCGCTACGATTATGAGAGCAAATATCCAGTAGATGAACAAGACAATGCGATGGATTCTAATGCTCGTGTATGGAGAGTATACCTTGATGAAGCAGGACAATCCGACACTGACATGGTGGAAAACTTTACGGATACTGTTGATGTTATCCTCGTTTTTGTGAGTTTTTAATCTTGCAATGTACTCTGCGCTAACATGTGCAGTAGGCTGGTCTGTTCTCTGCTGTCACCTCAACTTTTGCTTCACAGGCCTCAGCAAACTTACAGCTTGATCATGCGCAAGTCACTTCTTCATTGCTAGTGGAACTGATAGCCGTTCAGAGGGCTATTGGGAACGGGATATCTTTGGATTCTATTCCCGCATCGGCCTTCAATCTTGGCTCCTTAACTGTCACAGCTTCTGATCGCTGGGTGAATGGATTATGGTTCACGAGTCTCACATTCAGCCTCGCAGCAGCTCTAATAGCAGTTCTCGTCAAGCAATGGATTCAAGCTTATGTTACGCCTGTCTTTGGAACCCCACGCGATCAAGCGCGCATCCGTCATTTTCGGTACCTAGGAATCCAGAACTGGAAGGTCCCTCTCGTTATTGGCCTCCTTCCCACCCTACTCCATCTTTCGTTGCTCCTTTTCTTGATGGGGATGGTTGTTTTCCTTGCGGACCTTGATCATAGCATTGCAACTGTCGTTGGTGCAATTACTGTGTTATCGTATGTTGCATACCTTCTTTCCAACATACTTCCCCTGCTTTATGCCCAATGTCCCTACAAGACACCGCTATCGACTAACGGGTATCATTTGCTCCGTTTTTTCTCTCGTCTTCTCCGTGTCTGGTCATCGAACGCAGTTGCCCTAGCTCAATATTTTATTCAGCCCAAATCAGCCACATACAGGCATTCTTTGGACATCGAACAGGAAACAAACATGACCAATACCACGCTTAAGGCACTAGAGTTGTCTGCTGTCATGATCAACGGAGACGAAATTGACGCCAAAATACTCACCTGGTTATGTCAAACATCCTCCAACCCTTCTGTCCAATCAGTCGTTGTGCGCGCTCTAGCTGATTTACGATTCGGATTTTCAGCCAAGTCAATTCTTCGGAAAGAGATCCTGGAATACATATGCATTGGACTACATTCATGCTTCACTGGAACCCCATCTTGGAAGCAAGATATTCGAATGGGTCTGGAGGAGAAAGCTGGTCGTTACCTGCGTGCACATTTGCAACTAGTTTCAGTCTCAGGTGGCAATGATGGTGCAGAGTGTAATCACCTTCACGTGGATCAACCATGTTTCAATGCTCTTCAATCATTGAAACAGCTCTCCAGCTTCCCAGACCAAATTTATTCTTTACAGTATACTTACCTTCGTCCGCAATACGCACGTATCGCATTCTGTGAGGATTGGTCTGCACCGTTCATTCCAACTGCAGAACTTCTGTGCCAGTTTATACCACCGCAAACTACTCGACATGTTTGGATTTCACTCTTGCAACGAACCGTCCTCGCTGCCAGAGAAAAACCGGGATTTTCATTCGACGACTGGCCGGCCTGTCTCTCCCTCCTTCAACTGGTCCACTTCAACCACCCTCATGACACCTTTGATTTGCTCCAGCAAATCTTGATCCCAGCATATCTGTGTCATCACATCAAAGCTGAGGGCACGGAAGTTACCGATCCTGAATTACTTTCCACTGCTCTCTACAGTGAGAAAGACTATGATGGATTGATTCCGAATGCACTCGAATCCCTTCAAGCGGCTCGAATCGGCTATTATGCCAAGTTCTTGTCACAAGCACTCAGATGCTCAGGAGAGAATTCCCCACTTGACCAACCAGATCGTTGTCTGCAGTTAGCGAAGTTCGTTGATGACCTTACTCGTGATGTCTCCTTTTCCGAGATAACCATTGATCACTGGTTGTCACAATCCCTTTGGGAGTTGCTACTGAATCCTGAGCTAATCAGGGATATAACCGCACGCTCGGACACTGGCCTCCTCAAAAAGCTTTTGATCCTGTATACAAAACTCCTTCACCTTCAACATTTTCGTGCTCTGGATATTTTTGAGGCATATGATGGCTTGACCATCCTTCATGAAATTTATATCTGCCAGTTCCGGCTAGACACAGTCTTTCAGCGTTCCCTCTTATTGCAGCTTCACAAAGTTGTTAAAGCTTATGAGAATGCACTCAGAAGCAACCGGTCCTCTGGCGAGGCGCACTCGAATTACGTATTTGACCACTTAGAATCCATATGTTCCTGGGCAGTGACGATATCTCGGGTCCTCGATACACATCTTCTCATCCCTCTTGTGACGTATTTGGTCGATATTCGACCTTTGGAACCACGATGGCAGTTTGCCACAGGACGTCTTGGACAATCATTTATCAAAGAGGAAGACAAGGCATTTGCCTCGGAGTTTATTGAGCTCCTAGTAAGTTCTTATGGAACATAATCCTGGCTTGTATTGATCGATATCTAGGGGGAACAATTGAGGGAGGCAAGGACCAACCCTACACGGCTTACTGCGGCCCCTCAACATCGGCCCTCAAGTGAACTAGAAGACCAGAATTTCCGTTCACACCAAGAGCAGGCACTCAATACAGAAGGATGGAATTTCGGACTTGAGCAGAATTACGACCCTCAGCGATGGTTCAGGCAATACGAACCGAGTGAACCTCTCGATATCCAAGTTGAGAACAGTGGGGAGCACTTGTACGTAGAGATTGTTCCTAATCTATGGTTCCATCTTGACTTGTTTATCGCCCTGTAGTTCGCCTTCAGATCATGTTTGACAAAGGGGCATTTTCTAGAAACTTGATGCGCATCGAAAAGAGGATCCAGATTCGTGCGTAGAGGCGCATAATCATACCTTCGAGTTTGTGCACTGTTTAATTTAAACAAGCCCAGGGTCTTGTGGCGGTTTTATGACACTGATAGAGGATAGTAGGACAGAATAAGTCCCATATATAGACGAGGACTCTGGTATTCCCAGTTATAGATGCGGGCCTGCCCCACGCTTAAGTAGAGTCATTCGTTATCGCAGGTCGCCCTGCACAAACTTGTTCGTGTTATACACTGCGGTACCACGGGTACGAATGAGGTTATGTATATAATGCATGATGATCGATGACTACCATATTCGGGGTCTAACCCTTTATGTAGGCTTAGGGCGAGTATCCCCTGTCTTGTCATTTTCTATTTGTCTCTCTGTCCTTACTGCGAGCTGTTCCTCAAGCCCATCGCGTTCAGCACAACGGCTTCTAGGAATAGGTCGTTAAATAGCAAAACGGCACGTAGTAACATTTGTCAAAACGTCCTTTCAATTCTTCAGGAGGCTTATGTGGGCACTAGGAGCGCAGATTCAATTTGGAGATTGCTACTGACCTGATCGTATCATAATACCGCTTCGACCATGTCGCAGTCTTTGGAATCAGCGGTGTCTGTTCGGGCTCCTGCCACTCAACGACAAGGCATTGATCCAAGTACTTTGCGAGTCCCTGCATGATTCGTTGGGCTCCTTCTAACATCCATCCTGCCAAGAACTTTACGATGACCTAGTCTTTTACTTTCAGTATGCCTCCTCAGCATATAGTCCTCTCTGCCTGCGGCCTAATGGAGGTCACCTTGTGTCCCATGTCTGTGGCATCAAATATATTTATCTGACGGCGTGTCTAACCTCTTACTTCAGTTCACGAATATCGTCACTAGTACACAGGGCTTCGTCACTCGCGATGATGCCAGGAGGGAGCTTGTTGTTGCTTTGCGTGGAAGGTGAGCGAGAAGCAGGCACTTGTTACATTGACCAAACTCATACCAGGCCTTGCTGGCATGCACAGCACGTTGATCCAAGATATTTTGCTGGACACGCAAATTCTTCTTGTTCCATTTGTTTCACCTGGAGTGAAACTCCCAAGTTCGTCCTGATGGTCTAGCTACTTCGACTGTTGTTAAAGAAATTTATATTCAGGAAAGGCAAGGGTTCACTCCGGTTTTCTCCTCGCGTAGGCGGTAGTATTATTCCTCCTCATTTCTGAGCTGACGTCTTGTCAGTTGGAACTCTGTTGCTCTGGAAGTTGTTGCACTTATCAAGCTCCAGCTCATTAGCCATTCCGATTACACAATCGTTACAAGTGGGCACAGTTTAGGAGGTGCCCTTGCAGCAATAGCCGGTATTTGCCTTGGACAGCTTTGCAAGAACAAGTAATCATGGTTACAGTTATTTCGACCCCAACTAATGTACTTTTCAGTCCAGTCAAGATATATTCGTATGGTGCCCCCCGAATTGGGGTACGCCTTCCAAGAATGGTTAGATAATAAGCGACCTCACTAAGGCAGTGGTTCTTTCAAGAATAGCGTCTTCGCTGATCATGTCAACTCTGTAATCGGCCGACATGCCTTCAGAGGTGAATGCTTTTCAAGTCATATATCCTGTTCTTACTCCTCTAATTCCCTTGCCCTTCTTAGTTGTGAATACCAACGATGGGTAAGTGTGATACCTTTCAAGACAAATGCTCTCCTGATTCGCCACAAGTGTTCCTACTATGATTCCAACTTCTCTGGGCTACTTACATCATGGTGCGTCTCTCTTCAAGTCTTGTTGGGTTTCAAAAATCGTTATTTGGCTTACATGCAGGCATCGAATACTGGATATGCGACGACCCACCTTCTGCGGATAACACTATTATGTGCTCTGCAGATGGCGAAGACCCAACATGCAGCGCTTCTATCCCCTCAAGGGGTATCGATATAGCCCATACAACTGTCAGTGTCTTTTCATCGTACTAATAGACATGTGCTGAAGGACTATGTTTCAAGTATTTTGAGATCCTGGTGGGCACACCCTTTTGCTTGTAGCAATCAAGATGAACCTGCCTTACGATCCAATACCGGCAATCCAATTTACAATCGTTTTTGCAGCATTCCAATTGAACTTCAAACATATTCTGGATTTAGGAACATATGGACGGACTTAAGTTGCTCGGACTAGACTCCACGTACAGCACTTGCATAGCTGAAGACAGAAGCTCGTGAATTTCTAGGAATCCTAGGGACTAGCATTTGTCTTACTACCTGTAGCGAGATCCCAAAGCGAGATCCCAAAGTATGAGAATTATGGTGATGAGTTTTTACCGTGTAGTCGTGTAACTTGTTTTTTTCAGCCCTCGCAGCAGTAAAAAAAATTCACGAAATTCTGAGCGCCTGGTCTGAGGAAAACGTTATGCTCGATCAGATATCAGAGATATTATTATAACGCCACTGTCAGAAGGCACGAATCAAGAATCTGGAATAGAACTGTTGACGAATTCCTTGTGCTCATGTAGGTACTTGTAGTACAGTTACTACTAGTAAGGCGCAAATGCAAAAGAACAAAACAAACAAACCTATTTGACCACCAGCTATTGGCTGAGTCATTGATGTTGATTGGCTGACCGATCTGACGATCACACAAGCACTTACATACCGCCATGAACTGAGCTCTTTCATTCCTATAGTTCTATGATTCCATATAATTCTATCCTCTAATCTATTACTGTAATTCACCACTTTGCACTTGCCATGGGTGTAAAATCTCTGTGGAGTCTTCTAACACCCATCGGTCGACCGGTCATGTCCGTTACCACCAATCCATCAAACTTTCCTCAATGCTAATCTTCATTTTATCGTCACAGGCTGGAGACAGTCGAAGGGAAAGCACTTGCCATTGACTCTAGCATTTGGATATACCAGTTCCAGGCGACTATGCGCGACAAAGAGGGTCAAGGTCTTGTAAACGCTCATGTCCTAGGCTTTCTCCGGAGAATATCAAAGTTACTGTTCTATGGAATTAAACCTGTGTTCGTTTTTGACGGGGGTGCTCCCGCCTTAAAGAAGGCCACTATTGTGAGTGCTGTATTCGGAAATATGTTGAGTGTGGGCTAATGCAATATCATAGAATGAACGAAAGAAGAAGAAGTCTGGAGCTGTTGCTAGCCACACTAAGATCGCAGAAAAGTTACTGGCTGCACAGCTGCGTAGAGAGGCTCTTAATCATGTTCAGCAGTCGAAAGGAAAAGGAAAGGTCAAGTCTACACCTAATACAAATGACGAACCCTCCATTGTATACTTGGAGGACATCGATCCAGCTGCATTCCCCAAAGATGACTCTGCTAAACAGAGCACTCCGAAAAAGGCACCATCTCCTTCCAAACCCAGCAAGAACAAATTTCGAGACTACGATCCCTATGATCTTCCTACTCTTGATTTTGCTAGTGCAGTTTCCAAAGCTACTAACTCCTCTCTGGGTCCTGACCATCGGTTTGCTACTGATGAAGAAGTCCGTACCTTCATTGACGATATCCACCCTGAAGATTTAACCAATATGTCCTCATTGGGCCTCGACATTACATCCGCCAGCTTTCGTTCTCTTCCCACAGATATCCAATATGAGATCATTGGAGATCTTCGTCTCAAATCCCGACAAACTTCTTATGCTCGTCTTGAGAAGATGCTAACAGCTGCTCCCACACCCATGGATTTTAGCCGACAGCAGATTAAATTTCTCAAGCAACGGAATGACTTGACACAGCAGTTACTCATGACGACAGATAACATCGGAACCAAGAGTAGCAACGTGGAAATGCAGATTCCGGTGAGAATCGCCAGTGAGAGGAACAGAGAGTATGTTCTTGTCAAAAACCAGGGAAAGGATGGTGGCTGGATTCTCGGAATTAAAGATGACGGAACAAAGTCTAAACCGATTGAGATTGACCAGGATTCCGATAGCCAAGAGGATCAGGATGATATGGACATGGAGGAAGTCGAGATGTAGGTGATTTCTCTGTTCCACTATCTGATTGACTAATTTTTTCAAAGCCCCCATGGAGAAAATGTCGAAACTGAGCAGTTCTATGACCCCGACCTACGCGAGTATCGTAGATCAATGGCACTTTCTACCATCGCTGGTCGGAGACAAATTTCACACAATAGTCTTACGCGCACTTCACGTCCACCGATTAAAAAATCACCAAAATCGAAATCAAAGTCATCAAGACCTCTTTTTGAGCCAGATCCAGACGATCCCATGCCCATGCCCAGCTCGATTCCTTATGCTTCAGAGGATGAAGATTCACTTGAATGGGGTGACGACGATGACGTACAGCTTTATTATGCTGTTCAGGCTTCACTAGAGCATGCGAGCGGGCGAAGATCTACATCACCCCATCCATCATCACCCATACCCGGGCCAAGTAGCCATTACGATTCCTCACAGTGCCGCGTTTCTAGCTCGCGTAACAACGATGTTCCCAATTTGGAACCTTCGCCACTAGAGACAGCGCTAGCTATCGCGGGTACTACTACTCCTCGAAAGCCTTCTGTAGGATCGAATCTAGGATCGATACAATCACTTCCTAAACGAGTATTCCCACATTCCCCATCTTTCTCCACTACTATCTCCACCTTGCCCCATACTAGTCAGATGGCATTGCGAAGTGAGAACGAGGGGACCATGGCAGAGTCCTGGTCCTCTTCGAGATCATTGGGCGATGATAGTGGAGATGACCAGGTACAGGATTATAAGATGGCAGTAGAGGCTTCTCTTGAACGGCAATACATTTCATCTACCCCTCTGGAATCGGAAGCAACTGCCACTGAGTGGAAGCCCGAAGGTACTTTCCAAGAACTGAGGATGGAGGGGGTAAACGATAGGAAGATACACGAGTCGTTTAATCCTGGTGATGCTCTTGAGGTGACTAGTTCGTCCGCTCTCGCTGTTGATCACCCAGTGCAGGGAGGTTTGTCTGATGACGAGGATGACGAGGACTTGGAAGAAGTATTTCCTGAGGTTCAATCTCATCTCCCTGCAACTACTGGTCGAGATCTTCAGGAAGCCCAACGGGATGAGGTTTCAAGTCCACGCTTGTCGTCGCCACTGCATCAATCACCCCCGCGACAACCAACTGACTGCGGTGAACAAAGTATTCATGTGGAGATGGGAGATCCCCCTGGCATGAACGCAGAGCACTCGCAGTCATGGGATGCAGCTCAAGAAATGGATCCTGAAGCCGAAGAAACTGAATTTGCTTCATTCCTTTCGCAAGTGACTAACAAAGATCTCGATGCTGTTCAGAAGGAGATTGATGCCGAGATTCGGATCTTGAATCAGCAGAAAAAGGCTGCAATGAGAGACTCAGAAGATGTGACTCAGGCCATGGTCAATCAAATCATGGTTTGTCAGTTCGCTGACTATTGTTTAGAAATTTATTGAAGGCTAAATTACGGTAGATGATACTGCGTTTGTTTGGTATACCCTACATCACCGCACCCATGGAAGCCGAGGCCCAATGTGCAGAATTAGTTGCTCTTGGGTTGGTCGAAGGTGTCATCACGGATGATTCCGATATTTTCCTCTTTGGCACACCTCCAAGTGCCCCAACACCACTCTCGGAGGTATACGCCCCTCGCAAGGTCCACCCTCTCAAGGTGTACAAAAATATGTTCAATCAATCTAAAACTGTTGAAGTGTACCACATTACCGATCTTTCCAGAGAAATTGGGTTAGACCGCGGAACGCTCGTAAGATTGGCTTACCTACTGGGTAGCGATTATACAGAAGGTCTACCTGGAGTTGGTCCCGTTTTAGCTATGGAATTGCTAGCTGAGTTCCCTGGTGACGATGGATTATATAAATTCAGGGATTGGTGGTCAAGAGTACAGATGGGTAGGGATAAGGAAGATGAAAACACCAGTCTGTTCAGAAAGAGATTCGTGAGCAAGGCCGCTGCATCTCATCATCGTTTGACTGAATATGAATATTATAGAAGAAGAAATTCAAGGAATTATACATTCCCACTGACTGGCCAAATTCTGTTGTAGTACGTTGGCAACACGTTTTCTGCACAAAGTATCGGACTCATTATCTAGTAGTTAGATGCGTATCACCACCCCACGGTAGACTCCTCTGATGAACCCTTCAAGTGGGGGCTCCCAGATCTAGATGGTCTTCGGGTGTAAGTCCTCTTGCAAATAAACAAACCAAGCCAGGACTTATCTTCGTTCTGGTTACATAGTTTTCTTCACTCGGAACTCAGGTGGGGTCAAGCCAAAGTGGATGAACTTCTTTTGCCCATTATCAAGAAGTTGGGGAAAAGAACTGAAGCCTCTGCACTAAATCGTCAGGGCACCCTGGCATCATACCTCAGTGGAGTTGGTTCTTCTAGCGGAGATATATCCGGACCGTTCAGTGGGGGTACTGGTGGGACGAGAAGGAAAACTGCCTACGCGAGCAAGAGATTGCAAAAAGTGGTAAATGACTACAGAGAGGAACAGTTGCTGGCGAAGAGGAAGTCACGGAGTGGGAGTGTTGACACTCAAGCTGATGAGTCGTTGAATGATGACACCATTCACCAGGATCTTCCTCCCGCTAAGAAACCGAGGAGGCGAACTACAAGGTGTAATACCCAAAAACCGGCGTCCTTGGCTCAGAACAGTGTCACTAGGGGCAAGAAAAAGGGAAAAAATCAGGAGACATCAGAAGGCGATAACTCAGATCTGAACGACTCAGATACCGTCTCAGAGTATGAGGATCAACGCAAACCTACGCGTAGGAGGAAAACCAAGGTCGATGACAGTCATCTTAATACCAGGCTGAGTTCAGTTCGGGCTACCCCTTCGAAAGGAACCCTACAAGGACCAAAGCCCAGACCTAAGAGGAAGACTGCTGCACCACGGGCTCAGCATGTAGATGATGTCCCAGAAGATGAACCTGCGTAACAAGGATCTTATCAATGTGCGTGCCCTTGCTTCAAATTTTTATCCTTCCTTCAGTTCATATCATCTGTTGCTTCCTCTTGGTAAATTGTAAAAGTTTAGACCATGTCGGGACTGCTCGTTCACATTAGTCAATCAAGGGGATGCACATGGAATCTTCGGGACTACGACCAGTATATGCGACGAACCTGGTCGTCCAAGCTGGAAACACGTCATCAGTACTTGATTAATTGTAAGCCTAATGGGACACAGACTTGTCTGGCGCAATCACACATCGGAGTGAATCTGTAGCACCAATTCCATGCCCAATGACGAGACTGTTAATCAGTACTTCGAAAGGTGTATCATAGCAACAAGGGTTGTTTACAACATATAAGTTACATCCAATACATAAAACGATAAACATAAGCGATGTGGTCCTTGGTTATTTCTTAAATTCAGCCTTCAACATATCAGATAGCTTCTCTGCAGAAGCAAAGCATGCACCGGCCTATAATGGAAGAGTCAGTAAACCAAGCTAAGGCCAATGTGAAAGATTTACCGTATGTCCGGAAACAATAAAAGGGAATATTGAAGCATCACACACTCTCAGCCCTTCGATTCCATATACCTTGAGCTGGCTATTGACCACACCTCCTTGATCAAGAGGAGCCATCCGGCAGGTACTGACAGGATGATACACAGTTTCTACTCGCTCCCTGATGATCTCACGAAGTTCTTCGTCTGACTTGAGATGGGAGCTATGATCAAGGGTGATATCCGCATTCTTGACGTCCACCATATCGGCCAAGGGTTTGGTGCGTGCCAGCTGGACTGAAACAGTGTCAGAGGCATCACAGCAAGACGCGAGAAACGGCTCACGACAAAGCTTCATACCCCGAAGTAATTTCTCTACATCATCTGGGGACTTCAAGTAGCTGGCACGACACAAGTCAAGTAAGAAACGACATAGTGGCAGGCTGACATACTTGGGATTGATAAGGGTATGGTCGAAGGGATCATTTGACTTGAGGCGTATGTCCCCCCTACTCGAGGGCCTGTCAAAAAAAAAGACTGAACTACATTCTCTAATGAGAAGACAAGAAATACCTAAGCAAGTATACGTGAAGTGCAAATGTCGGCACCTTCCAATGCACTAAGCCATGCTCCTTATAAGCTAGTGGAGTCGTATAGAGTTCAAGGTCTGGGCTATTTGGACTAGAGGTAGTATCGTTCAGCTGGGCTGGATATTCTTTAGCTGGGAAGAGCCTAGGATCATCAGAGCGGATGAAAGCAGCCGATTCGCCTAACTGCGAGAGGTCTGTGTCAGCTTGTCTGTCCTGGAGAGAAGGAAGTGAGAGGCCAACATTGGAGGATAGAGGGCCGCCATTTCCTGAAAGATATCGGGCGAGTGCTTTAACCATGCGAAATGTTTGTCGAACTGTGGTGGGTTCGATAAAATTGAGTGACTTGTTGGTCTTATCCTTGAAGTATCTACCAAGAAATTGAGGGAGAAATGAAATCTACAGAAGTCTGTTACTCACACGTCAATCACTGGATGGTCAACCAAGTTCTGCCCAACGCCTGGTAAATCATGGGCTATGGGAATAGAGTGTTCTTTAAGGTGAGAGGCTGGCCCCACACCAGAGAGGAATAGAATCTGTGCAGCATGTCAAGCGGTATGAGAAAATAGAGGTAGAAAAGAATGTGCACATGAGGAGAGTGAATGGCACCAGCTCTAGATAGGAGATAAGTTCGAATTGCAACGTCAGGACAACATATATGGACATTTACGGACGTTAAGATAACTTCTTTTTTTGCACGAATCTGGCGTCGTGGGCTCCCTTTGGATTTGACAAACTCCACGCCAGTTGCATGAAGCTTACCTTCGATGGTCTCAATCAAGATGCGGATAACATGTGAATGAGTGGCGACCTTGAGATTTTTGCGCGCTATGACATTCGGAGTCAAGTATGCAGTCTCAGAAGAAACACGTCGAAGCTTCTGGTCGACGTAGGTCACTAGAGAGGCGGGGTTAAAATTGATGGGGCGAGAAAGTGAAATAAAGAATTTTCTTACTCATCTGAAAACGAGCAAGGCAAGTTAGAAAGAACCCCAAAATGCTCAACACACTGAAACATACTCGACTAGCGCCTATGGGGCCTTTAGGGCCGTTGAAGTCTGCTACAGTAGGAATCCCAACTGCACTGCAAGCTTCCAAGAATAGCTTGGAGATGGGATGGGTGTAATTAAAGTAGCCTACACGAACGGGACCAGAGTTGCCTCTATGAGACACATCCACGAGCGGGTAGTCAGGATCTGCAGTGTAACTCTCGAATTTCCGGAAATATCTAGCTCGTTCTAAGTTAGCTTGAGGACAGCAGACAGCATCAACTCACTTTCCGAAGTTGCGCTAGGAAAGTGTGTTAGTATACTGACGACCCCCTAAAAAAGTCAGCTAGTTCACCCATGCCCAAGAATCATCGTTAATAAATTGAGACCACTCGTCAAAATCTTCAGGTGAACCATATTGAGCCCTATGAATGCATTGAGTCTCATGCAGCGTGTACCCCAACGGTGAACTACGGTGAACTACATTTCCGCGTTAATGGATGAGCCTACGTAAAAAGCACGTTAACCGAAATCTTAGAGGACAAGATCTCGAGAGATTAGACATACAGCCTCCCAACATCTTGGCACGGGGCCAAAGTCTCTGCTGTCCTTTCGCATGAACTTGAGGCTCTGTCTGGAATGGAAAACAGTGTTGGGTATGGAACAGTCTGCATACGTAGATGTAGCGTTAGGCCGCTGAACGGATTAAAGAACTATGAGGTTCAACTTTGCAAAGGCGACTGGAATACGAGAGAAAAGCAAGTCTTTGCCACTAGGAAACAAACTCTATCAGCGAGGAAGAAGTAAGAGTAGATCAGTTACCTTCCTCCTGCCTCAAGCAACAAAACGCGAATGTCTGGATTCTCTGATAGCCTGGCGGCAAGGACGCAACCAGCAGTTCCTGCTCATCCCACAGGCGTTCATGGATCAGGGTATGCTTGTGCGCACGTACAAAGGGGATTTAGCTCGCACCTCCCCCAACAATGACGTAGTCGTACTCGTCTGAGATTCTGTCTGACTGTGAGCTCGTATAAGAGATGTAATTGTTACGTCTTGTAACCCAATAACGGCCTACGATAAGCAGAGCTGCCAAGCCTGCCGCGCCCAGTACGAACTTGCGATTTGCGATAGCTTCCCAGATCTTGGGTGATTTGAAAGTCGTTGTTGAGGGGGTTTTCGACACCATTATGTGGAGTAACTCGAGTGGGGGCGTTGTGAGAACTGTCCTCGACAGTTGCTTGTATTTATTCATCTGGTTACTGAATACCCTAACAGATTGCGGGTCAACTGACTGACTGATGTACTCGACAAGTAAATCGCATTGAAATATCAGACCCATGGGATATTTTGTCATTGAAGTAGGACACCGGGCCGGGAGCGTCACTAACAGACATAACTTAGAGTATCTAATTCACTTACAGTAACACTGATCTTTCTTTGTCATGCTAATAGTCTTCCAGGTATATCATTATATCACTACACTGTATACAAGCTTGCAACATAACTCATGCTAATAGTAATAGTAAAGAGATAAGTAAACGTAACATTTCAGGTCAAAGGCCATACGATATTTGATTTATATGCTATGATGATTTGCTGATTTGATCGCGCCTTCACAGTTTTTGCGGAACTAGCGGTTCAAATTATGATTATGCAACCTTGTACCTTCGCATATCCTTCGAAACGTACTCCGAAAGGGGAACGCCTTAAGAATGAGCCTCAGTCAACCTTCACCGGAGGACGACCCAGCATCGATCATCGATCATCATGGATGTCATGGAGTAGTGTTAGGTCAATGAACCTTCCTCATCATCGAGCGTCTCGGTGGCGTACAATACGTCCTATCTAGCATCGACATCTTTCTCCTCGCTGCTGAGACCTGATGCCCTGAGGTACTGGCCTTGTCGGTTTCTATCTGTCTCAGTCGGTAGGGGCTGGTACTTTTACTACGTGCAATGAGAAAGGACTTCCTTAAACACTGGTCAAGCTTTCTTTTGAGCGTGTCATAATTCCTGACGCTTGACGCCTGATGGTTCTCAGGCGTCGTGTGAGGGAGGCGTTCCTGATGGTGGCCTCGGAAAGATGTCCGGCACAGTCTTGCATTGAGCCACAGCACGGTCACAAGGTTTGGGTATCATCAGCTGGGCCACTGGGCTAAGCGATGCAGAGTGGCCAGTAGTGAGAACAAACTGAACCAGCGCTGTTGCCTGCCTTAGTATGCATAACCAAGTCTGAGAAAAACCGTCGAGCCTTGGAATTGTGGGATTTGAACGTGTACCGGCACGCTGATTCAATTTAACTTAAATAAGTACCACGTGATCGCGTGCCACTGACAGAAGAAATGCAGCCGCATAGTATCTTTGTCTCCGTGGACTGCTAATTCCCTCATCCAGACGGCTTCCTCAATGAATCTGGTAGCAGAGTGAAATGTTTTACTGCGGGTCTTTACTGGCATAACATGGTCGGGTACTCAGCAAGGCACTACAGATCGCGATTTGGACAGTCCCCCAGGTTCTGGAGTCACATGTTATAAATATGGGAATCACTTCGGTTTTTACTAATTCCCGATCCTATCTGAAGGTGGTTCAAAGTTCCACGCATCTTATCTCTATATTATCGTCGCTCCCTTCCCGGACATTATGAATTGTGTAGGCTCACGGTGGGGCACGGGATCTGTCATTAGCTCCATAGGTAGGGCTAGCGCTTCCCCAAACCTATATAGGAGGGAGATGGGCAAGTACGATGTCAGTGCTTCCCATTATGTCCACAGAGTACGATATCATATTTGCTGGAGGTACGGCCTGTACATATTTCTGTCATAAAATACGACTGATCCAGAATTTACCTCAGGAGGCACATGTGCCTGTGTCATCGCTGGTCGCCTTGCTGCTGCTGCTCCTGAGTTAAAGATTCTATTAATTGAGGTAATTGCTTTACTTTTTGCCATGGCAGTTAACCATAACCACTATATTCTTCGCAGTCGGGCAAGAACACGAAAGGACTACAGAATCATGTTCAGCCTGCTCGATATCCTTATCACCTCGCACCCCATAGCACTACAGTGACATTCCATGAGAGCCGACCTTCTCAGGCGCTTGGCGGTCGGACGACTATCGTGCCCATCGGCCATTGTGTCGGTGGAGGCTCTAGTATCAATTGTGTGTTCCCTTGACTTCTATATTTCCTCTCGTTGGTTTCTTATCATTACAACAGTCGCGATGTACACCAGAGCCGGTGCATCTTTGTTTTTACTGTTCCTGTCCTGCAAGATCTTATTGATTTACAGCGGCCTCCGATTACGATGATTGGGAGCATATCTACAAGAACCCAGGATGGGGATCTAAAAATTTGATCCCGATGGCACAGAAAGTATATCTATATCTCGTTTTCTCAAGCTTTGTCTTTCAGACCTCTTTTTAGTTAGAAACTTATCAAATAGACACTTCCAGACCTACACATGGTTCAAGTGGACCACTGAAGATTTCCTATGGAAGTGCGTCTAACTTTGTCTATGAACTACATTCCTTTAGATTGACAATGCTTAGGGTTATTTACCAATGTTGGTAGGCAGTTCCTTGATGTAGCGAGGGAATATGACCCCGCTAGGGGGATCACAGAAGATACAAATGATTTCAAAACAATCAACGCCTTTACTGTAAGTTTTCATCCTATTTTCCTGCTGTTATGTAAGAATTGACTTTAATCAATTACTTTACAAGAGGTGGCCCAAGTAAGTAAACTCTACAGCTTCAGGAGGTCCCTTTTGAGACGAGCGCCAGGTACATCGACCAAGTTACAGGAAGGAGATCCGATCCAGCTCATCATTACATCTATAATCAAGCCGAGAATGAGAGAATTTTCATCCTGGAAGAGGCAAGAGTAAAGAGAGTCGTTTTTGAGTATATACCTTTTCTTCATCTGCTCGCACCCTCCTCATAAATATGGTACTCTGCAGGGGAGACCGCGCTGTAGGCGTTGAATGGGTCAAGGAACTTCCACCTGGTGCAGATCAACCAGCGGATGAACAGGTTCAATTTATTCGAAGCTCGAAGCTTGTGATAGTCTCAGCAGGTTCTTTGGGTTCCCCTGCTATCCTTGAGAGATCAGGGCTCGGCGCCAAAGAGATTCTCCAAAAACATGATGTACACTGCGTCGTGGATTTACCTGGCGTTGGGAACAACTACATGGGTAAGTGCATGTTGTCTCATGGTTTAGGAGCGCGATTTACATATTTCACTATATAGACCACAACCTCATGTTTACTCCTATGCTTGCGGCGGATGACACGGATTCCCTTGATAGTATTTTCTATGGAGAGAACTCAAACGAGCTGGATGGTGAGTCACTCCAAGATGGTGATTGTGTATATGGGCTAACGCTTTCCCCAGATCTTGTATCCCAATGGAAAAAGGACGGCTCAACCCTTCTGGCTCATAAGTATGCGCTTGAGCTTATCAACCATTACCCCATCCTGAATACGGTTCTTCCCAGCGGAGTCGACGCCGGAATTAAGATGCGTCCCGATAGTAAGGATTTGGAGTTGTTGGGCCCTGACTTTAAGCATCATTGGGAAACGTATTTTGCTCCCGCACCTGATAAGCCAATAATATGGATGGGAGTGGGAACTGCGTATGGTATTCTTCTTCATGAGTATCAGCCCTGACTCAAGAGGACGTCCTTAGCATGCTCGGAGCTCCCCCTCCCCCTGAGGGCTTCTTGCGCAAATACTTCACGACAGTGTATTATACGGTGACTCCTTTCCTTCCCTCCTTGATCCTTGATCCTTGATCCTAACATGACTATAGGAATACCCAGTTTCGACGGGTTATGCTCATATAACATCTGGTCAGAACTCTCACGCACCTTTGAATTTCCATCCTGGTTTCCTCGATAAGTAAGTTAATTTGAATTAAATGATCTTCTTTGTTTGCTCAAGTTTTTTTTCTATCAGTTCGGCCGATCTTGCCGTCCTTCGATGGGCGTACAAAAAAGCTCGAGAATTTGGTCGACGTATGGCAGCGTTCCGCGGGGAATATTCACCTGGACATCCAACTTTCTCTCCTACCAGTGCCGCTCGGCTTGTTGATCGTGATGGCCCTTATCCGATCTCGGAACCTGATATCGTCTATTCTACGGAGGACGATGCTGCAATCGATGCTTTCCATCGCGAGCGTAGTAAGCTATATTATTATATCCTGTTCTTGTCCAGGACTTGATTCAGGTAAATAGTTGCCACTACCTGGCATTCGCTTGGAACGTGTGCTATGAAGCCCCGCGAAACGGGTGGGGTTGTTGATCCGTCGTTGAGTGTGTATGGTATCAAAGGACTCAAAGTGGCAGGTACGTTTCCTGTGCTTCTGGCAAGGAGGTCATCCTCTCGTTGACTATCATGTAACCAGATGGAAGTATTTGTCCTGCTAACGTGTCTGCCAACACCAACAATACTGTTCTCATCATCGGCGAAAAGGCGGCCATGATTATTGCAGGAGAGCTAGGTATCAAGCTGTGATTTATTGATTTACAGCAGTGGCGATTGATACGCAGGGGAGGCGGTTTGTTTCGATTTTCTATTTCTTTCACTATCAGACAGAATAGTGCTGCTTCAAGCTTTTAGTAATATTTATACTAGCACGAGCAAACGCAGAATCAGAAGTCCTCTTTTTGTATTTTACATCGTCGAAGGTCCACCTGACGTGAAGTACACTAGCGTCACGGTCTCCACTGTTATTCTTGTTCTCCCCGACCCCGCCACGTTCAACACTTATTCCAGTCCTGCCTGAGAGCAGGCTTACAATTTATCTGCTCATAAAAATTTAGATGGGATCTGACTCTAGCTTTTCCCTGTAGGTGGTATTGGCGTTGAGCCAAGGAGAGGACATGAAAAGTGCGGATTGGACGTCGGCCCGATAAAGGCACATTTATATGATGTCATTGGTGAAATGAAAAAGGAAAGAGATCCACCAAATATAGAAATCAAAGTTTGCGTCACGTTAACGGAGTTTGATTTCGAGACTCTGGGAAGAGTCTTGAAAATCTATATAAACCCTCGAAATTTCAGAAGATTCCCCCATCTATCTTTCCCTCGCACACACTACTAGTAGCACTCTCACACTCTTTTTACTACGTCCTCTATCATCACCATGTTCGCCACTTTATTCGTCGCTGCCACCGCCTTCTTCACTACCGCCGTCGTCGCTCTTCCTGGTGGCCACAAAGGTGATCATGATGGTGGCTACCCTGGTGGTCATCATAATGGCTACCCTGGTGACCGTGGAGACACTAGCACTGCAGTCAGCAATGTCGTTAACGCTCCCGCCGTCAACCAGTGCAACTACGTTGGCGGCTCGGTTTGCTGCAACTCGCTTGACTTCGTAAGTCGTTTCGTCGTCTCCATTTCTTATCACGATATCGTGCTCAATATCTTCAAAAGGACAAAGGAGATATCTCTGAGTCGTTGCTCAGCGTGCTTAATGTTCCCATCAACGCTGACCTCCTCGTCGGTCACGGCTGCTCCCCTCTTGCCGGCCTCGATGCTAACTGCAACGCTCAAGCTGCTTGCTGCGAGAAAACTGTGCATATTCTTTTATCTCCTTCATTATTCTGTTGACTAATCCATTTTTGTAGTACTCCGGTATTGGTGTCAACTGCAACAACCTTGCTCTCTAATATGCCGTTTTGGAAGTAAGCTTTGTCACTCTTTTGCGAGTCCTTCTATCACATTATCTGATAAGTTCCTCCAGGAAGATGATGGTGTGTAGTCAGGTGAATAATGGCAGACGGAAAAGTTGGTGTAACATACAATAATTAGATCTGTTTCTTTTTATTTCGGTGCGGTGGAGTGGCAATGTCATAATTATCTTTGAGGGAATTCATTCGCGTGCCTGAACCTTAATAAAAGGGGCTTTAGACTTTTTCTCCGGACAATCCTCGATTTAATGATCGAGACTCCTTCCCGATATCGGAGATCAAATATGGCAAGTACAACTTACGGTGAATATATATATATTTAAGCTTGGGATAGACAAGAACAAGATTGCAGTTTTCTTTCTTTCTTCCCCTCATCTTATCGCTCTCTCTGTGCCCTAATTATGCTGCTATTCATCTCTCTCGTCGCCATCGCCTCCGTCGTCAGTGCATTACCCCATAACGGTGCCAAGACATCAATTTCGACTACCAATATCGTCAATTCGCCAGCAGAGAACAAATGCTCTTACGTCGGAGGCTCGCAATGCTGTCAGTCTGTGGACGTGGTACGTTGATAATCCACTTTTACGTAGTGCCCCACTGGCACAGACCCAGACCGACGTGTGATGTTACTCCCCTAGCCTGGACCAAAGGAGTTGCAAGCTCTGATCGGTATCTTCAATTCGGTTCTCGACACAAACACATTAGTTGGGCATGGTTGCTCTCCCCTAATCGGGCTCGACGCGACGTGCAACGCCCATGCGGTATGCTGCGAGAACATGGTGAGCTTGAGGAATCTTGACAAGGATCTAGCGAATCCATGACTGAGACTATCCATGTAGCATGGTGCCATTTATATTGGGTGTAACAATATCAGCTTGTAACAAGTTCACAAGTTCGATGACAGGGGAGTTCCAGAGTGGGAGGTGCAGGCGGGGCGGCAGACAAAAGTTTAGATCCAACACCGAATCGAAATGATTACAAAAACGACTATCACCAGACACATATCCACGACATTCCTTATCCTGTATTTATGTAGATAAGTACATCCCAAGAAATTTGCAGCACAAAGGACTATCATGATTTAGGGTTCGGTGCGGAAGTCCGCCAGACT
>CEMT01387431.1:0-14170 GCA_900068985.1 Pterula multifida
TCTATCTTCCACTCCTTCCTGCAGCTTTGACAACGTTCTCTGTCAACTGTGGCAGAGTTTTCACATCTGTAGAACTGGGTGGCGGTGGAAGGAACCCAGCTGCCACGAGCCAAGCCAAGTAGAGTCCTAATAGTTCTTCCCCAACACTGAATTGGAGATCACCTACGACATTGCGTAGAATCGCTCTGGTGTGAGTGTCATCGAGATCAGGAGCCTTCGTGCTGGTCGGTAGATCATCCAAGACAAAATGTAACAATGGAAATAAGGCATTATCTTGGGAATCCAGGACATGTTGCTCTAGATTCCGGCGCCATACAAGATACTCAACTTGTTCCGTTGGATATCCATATAGACTCAGCGAAGATAGCAAGTCATTGAAAGAAGGGAGAGGGTTAGCTGTAATGTGAAGCACCGACTGTCGTGCCTCAGGGAGCGGCGCAACCGCCGCTAGAGCAATGCAGAGGGCGACCTTGTCCACTGGTACCATATTTACTGTGTTGTTGATATTGGGTACCAGTCCTAGTTGAACACAACCTTTGACCATCCTCCAAATAAAATCATCAGTATTGGTCACTAGAGTAGTTCTCAAAATAAGTAACGAGAGTGACGGGGTATCATATAAACCTTGCCTGCTGAATGAGAATCGCCAACGACATAGCCAGGACGGATTATATGTCCTGCAAGCCCTCTCTTGCCAGCCTCAAAAAGGAGCTTCTCAGAGACCCATTTTGTTTGGCCATAACCTGTTTTTAAGCCGGTGCTCGCCCCTTCTAGGTCATCCGTCTCGGGGACTCCTTTCCATTGAGAATGAATACCATTCAAAGACTCAGAAAGTCCCACATAGTGTTCTGTATCAATAGCCGATGTGGACGACACGAATACAAGGGATTTTGGTTTTTTTGTAGCAGCAAGTTCCACAGCAGTGAGGGTTGATAGAACATTAGACTGCCTCAGTCTTTCGTATGGATAGACCCAATGTACCTAGATTAGAACCAATTCAACCTAGTCTTAGAAGATAGACAAGAAGGACAAACCAAAGCACCGTTATGAACGATAACATCTACTTCAGACGCGATGCGATTCCATTCGTCGCTTCCAAGGCCGAAGAAACTCTGCCCCAAGTCACCAGTAACAACTTCTAACCGTTTTTCCTTGACCCACTGATCGTCCCACACACCTCGGCCCAAGGATGCATCCCTCAATCTTGATAAACCAGTGTTGCCATCGCTAGCTCTTACAAGGCAAATGAGCTTGTCTATGCGATCCGATCTCCCCAAGAGATCCTTCAGTACGAATGCTCCCAAGAATCCAGTGGCGCCCGTCAGGAATACGCGAAGTCGCTGATTCGGAGCAATAGATGGAGATTCATAACGGGTTTTCAATCGGGACAACAATGACGTGTAGTCCTCGGAATAAGTACCATCTGTGGTTTTCTGTTGGGTAATATCCGCATTTGCCACGGCAGGAGTGAGACCGAGATCGGAATTTCGCAAGTCGTCTACAGCAGAAGCCATTCCTTGGATAGTAGAGCAATCAAAAACTAATCGTAGGGGAGCGTCCACAATAAACGTTTTGCGGATCTCAAATATGAGCCTAGTAGCGAGGATTGAGTGACCACCTAGGTCAAAGAAGCTCTCATCGAGAGGCATTGGTTTGTGAGGATTAGGGAGAATAGAAGACCAGATGGTTCGCATCGTCTCTTCAGTTGGAGTCGTTTTAGTTGTGCTACTGGGAGTGAATGGTACTGATGCTGCTAGTTGGGCGGTGTCTGGGAAGGGCAGTGTTGGCTTGTCAATTTTGCCGTTTGGATTCAAAGGCATGCGGCTCAGTGGTACAAAAACTGCGTTGCATGTTGAGAAAGATGTGAGAATAGCGAGTCAGAAAGCGAATACTCACGGGATGGAACACTGTAACTTGGTAGCTTCTTTTTAAGATGCTCCCTGATATCCTTGATCAACTTTCTGTACTTTCTCATTCCCTGGACCACGGATGGTTTCTCGTCGATTTCCTGGACATCGCTCTCGAACGCGTCGAGTTCTGGGTTGTCCAAAGGGACGAAGTAGCTGACTAGAATCTTCTCTTCATCTTTATCCCTCCTGACCAGAGTTACATTCTCCCGTACAAGTGGATGTTGACTAAGATAAGTGTCAATTTCCCCAAGTTCTATTCTGAACCCACGAATCTTGATTTGGTCGTCAGCACGACCAGTGCATTCAACAATACCATCTGGAAGATATCTTCCTAGATCTCCAGATCGATACATGCGATCACGAATCCCCTTCCAATATCTGGCTTCCGGGCCAGGAAGGGAGTGAGTGGGGTGTCTTATAGTATCCTGGCGTGTGATCTTCTCGTCCGCGAACCAGTTAGCAACGAATTTCTCCGAGGTTGCATCCTTGTCCGAATAACCTTCTGCCAATCCACCAGACCTAACGTAGATTTCCCCAACCTCTCCCACGGCGCAGGGTATATTCCTGTCATTCCTATTAATAACTAGAAGCTGGACATCAATCATGCCTTCACCAGCAGGCATGATATCCTTCTGAGTAGCCAAAAAAGTTGGGTCAGCAGCCACCGGAGGAATTGCAAAGTACGATACAGCTCTTTGCGTCTCCGTTGTGCCATACATGTTAACAATCCGACAGTTAAGAGCAAGAGCTTGAAGCCTTAAGCAATCTCTCTTTGTCAGGACATCGCCAACAAAGAAGGCATTGAGTAGCGATGGTATGAGCGTCGTTGCTTGTGCAGAAAGAAGCTGGCCCATCGCAGGCGTGAGGTGAGTGATGGTGACCTGACTCTCGGCCATCCACTGAGCTAATCGACCGGGAATGCCAATATCATCAGAGGTGGGTACGTGCAGCTGGGAACCAAAGAACAGGGGAGTAAACACTGGAAGGAGTCAAATTAACCTGAAGTATAAGGCCTTCATTAACAAAAGCCTACTATCGCGTTGGATGGGATCATGTGCAATGCCACTCAGCATTGTAAACTTGCTATCCTCTCCCAGTCTGAAGCGCTCACTCATCCACGGGAAAAAATGAGTGAGGCTAAAATGCCGACCTTTGACACCTTTGGGCATCCCAGTGCTACCACTGGTAAAAGACAAGGTACCAACGCTATCAGGACCAAGACTAACATTAGGATCAGTGCCGCCAAGGTGCTTGTGTGTCCTCAGCGTGTCTTCGTCAAGTTCTTCAAATCCACCATCAATATCTCCGTCTGGTGTCACTTGCAAGCCAGGAACTTCCACTCGAATCATCAACTCGTCGGATATGAAATCTCGAATGATAGGACTGATCTTTCCAGCGCCTTTAAGAACAATAAGACCACGGGGTTGGGCAACTTGCAAGTAGACAGATTGACGAGAAGGGGGGTAAGCAGGATCTACACAAATCAGCTTTTGCTCGGGTGTAAAAAAACACGACTGAGCTTACCAATGACTGAAAACGTAGCCCCTGCTTTGAGAATACCCATGACAGCTACGACGAGTTCCACACTTCTGTGTGCGTAGACCATAACGACCTCTTCCCTCTGAATGCCTCCTTTGAGTAGGTGGTGTGCAAGCACATTGGACGCACGTCTAATGGCGCCATAGGAGTAAACTAACTTTTCTTTGGTCCCGGGGAGACTCTGAATAACACATGGTTTATGTGGCCAGGATCGAGCATTGGCAGAAAACACGTCCGTGATTGCACCTTTCCAACCGCACCAATTTAGATCAGCAGTAGGGTTTGGAAGTATAGAACGTTGGTTGGGCGTAAGGAGTGGAACCGAGCCAACAGGGAACAATGGGTTAGATGCTACCTTACGAAGGCACACGGAGAGCTGATCCACAATGAGCGAAATACGGGCTGAGGTGAATAGTAAGGAGTTGTACAATATACGGAGAGAAATTCGGGGGGCCAAAGAAGCCCTCGCCGACGCAGGTGATCTCGTCACGAACACGGTGAGATCAGATGTAAGAGATGTGGATCGAATGAAATTTTCTTTGGGTTCATCGGTTTCGTCAAAGAAACGGACTCTAAATATAGGTGCTTCTAGAGGCTCCCCTTTCTTCCTTGTGAGAGCGTTGACAATGCTTTCAAATGATACAGCGTCAGATTCTGCTTCGTTCTCGACTTGCTGTACGCGACGAACAATTGCCCAATAAGGATCAGAAGGATCCACAGATAGACGCAAGACCAAAGGATCCTTGGCCATAGCAGATGAAGACCCTATAATAATGTCATTGTCCCCAGTATAGCGATGTAAAAGAACGATAAACGTGGCCAGAAGTAGATGGAATGCAGAGGGTCGCTGCGTTTCAGCATCGTCATCTAGATCATCACGTTGGTCGCCTTCTTTGTAGAGGGCTAGTTTAAGAAGACTGATGCAAGTGCTCTCTGGCAGTGGAATAAGATGTGCGGCTTCGATCAGTTTTTTTGCACCCGACGGTCGTGGGTAGTCAGTGGGGAGAGATATCGATGGCAGATTCTGAAGTCTGCCAACGACTCTTGAAAGACGATCACCTGCCATTGAAAATCCGATTTGTAACCTGCTGCGAGTCGTTAAACTTGAAGCTTGGCCGACTTGGTGCGGTCGTGGTCGGGAACAAGGTTCGATAAGGTGTAGATTAGATTGTACATACTTAAGTATGCGTGCTGAACGATGTGAACATGTGACAATGCTTGAATCTGACCTGGACATTATCATTATCGGCACTGGACTCACCAATTCCATCGCTGCTGCGTACGTCCATGTTAACATTGTATCCTTCTTCACTAAGAATATATCAGGGCACTCTCCCAATCAGGCTACAGAGTTGCTCATCTTGATAAGAACCCTTACTATGGCTCGAACGAGGCTTCGCTTTCTATCGACGAGTTAATTAAATGGGCGGATAGCGACCCTCATGGCTTTTCTTCTATATCACATACAAGCTCCTCACTACCACACTCTCGCCAGTACTCTATATCTCTGGCTCCTTCTATCTTACCGTCATCAGGTCCTCTCATAAGTTCCCTCATTGGATCTCGTGTGTCTAAATATGGAGAATTCAAGTTGCTTCAAAGTGTCAATGTCTACATGCCTGATGGCAGTATAGGTCCAGTTCCAGGAAGCAAAGAGGATGTCTTCAAGGATCCATCTATTTCACTAGTTGAGAAGCGTAGAATAATGAGGTTCCTCGCCTTCGCTTCTGGATCCGATTTCGAATCAGCCCAAGAACTCGAAGGAAAGGAAGCCATGCCCTTCCCTCAGTTTCTCAAGGATGTGTTCAAGCTTCCTGATAACATGGTATCTGTGATCAGCTACGCACTTGCATATTGCAATTCCGCTTCGGGTGAGCTTGTGTAACACCATTCTATGCGCTTGCTCCACTCATTCACTCAACCAGATTCTACCTTACCTGCACTTCAGCGAGTTAGGAACCATCTTCTTGCAGCGGGTCGATATGGCCCATCGCCATTCATGGTTGGTCACTATGGTGGGGCTGGCGAGATTGCCCAAGGTTTTTGTCGGGCTGCCGCTGTTAGTGGTGGTGTTTATATCCTTGACAGGGACATTACGAATGTCTCATACGACGATTCAGCCTCACGATACTCGGTAAAGCTGGAAGATTTCCCAGACATTTTGACAAGTAGAATTCTGATTGCAGAAGAAGGTCAAGGCCTGCCCACATTTTCGAGCTTGGCAAGGAGATTACCAGGTAAATACTCTAGGTACACCGTTGCAAGATGTGTGGCCATTATAGACCAACCAATATCATTCATGGCGGGCATGGCAGCTGACCGCGAGAGCACGGAGCCAGCTGAAAGTCCCGAACACAATGGGCGTACAGCTGTCGATACTTCAGTCTTGGTCTTCCCGCCCAATTCCTTGTCCTCTCATCCAATGTCAATGTCAGTCACCGCTCTTGTCACTGGTTCGGATAGCATGTCTTGTCCACATGGAAAATGTGCGGTATACTTTTCTTCTTACCTATTACTGTTCTTATTCACGTCATCAGGGATTATCTACTTGACTGCCCCGCTCATTGATTCCAAGGAGGCGTCCATTGACCAATCTGCTGAAACTGTACTGAGACCCTATCTCAATGCACTTCTGTCACGATGTTTCGACCCTTCGTCCGCATCCATCAATCCTTTGTTCACTCTTTTCTATATTCAAGAACCCGCGTCATCTGGTGCCACAGTAGACGAAGGACAATCGATTGATAGTGCAATCATTCCTCCCACCTCTTCTATTTTATTGCCTGAGTCCCTTGATTCGGCTGCAGTCATCGCTGAGGAACTGTTCAGGTACACTATTGGTTTGTTCAAGCAACATCAGTGGGTCAAAAGTACAGGTGGGGACGAGCAAGGCTCAGAAGATAATATTGATTTCTGGCCACTAGCCACAGATCCTGACGTGGAGGAAGAAGAGGTCTAGTAGTTTAATCTTGTTTGCCATCTGAATGGAAGAGGAACCACCTATTTCTAAACAAATACTAAATGACTATGTGAACTTGAAAGCATACAAAGCACCACTCAAGACTGATAGATCTCGATATGTGTTAACTGCACGACGTGCAATGGAGGCACAGTGATACACTCCACCGTTGGTATCAAGGAACTGAAATAAAGGAACTCCACAGTCAGAAACCAGGGCTAAGTATCAAGAAAAGAAATTGGAACCAAAAAATGTAAGTGTAAGTATACTACTAAGTGGACAAAAGTTATCCCAATATAACGTCATCATGTCGTATCAAGCTGCAGGCGTAGAATTAGCGCCTGCTGGCGAGGAGTCAGAGTTTTGGGGCCTGGACTTGTGGGTGAGACCGGCAGCGGCGAATCCTCTTGCTACAAATCCTCGGCCTCGACCACGACCACGCCCGTGACTTTCTGCTTGACGTGTTTCACGATCGGTAGCTTGTACTACTTCTGGAACCGTTTCTTTTAGTTTCTAGATGCAGCATAAGCCCGCTTATGGCAAAATGATGTATTATACGAAAAACGACTCGCCTCTGCACGCTTGTCTAAGCCAGCTTTCATGGTTTCTTCGTCTCCGAACTCGACGTAAGCAATCTTTTGAGCACGGCCCGCAAAGCTAGAAGGATAGCTTATACGCGTAATCTGGAAAGAGATAGCCTTAAAAAGACAGAACATATCGAGGAGAGAGAGGGCTTACTCCGTTGGCAGCGTCACCATAATATGCCCTCAACTCTTCCTCAGTGGCAGGAACTGTCATCCTCATGAATAACGTCCATGGATTCCTTTGAGGCTTGGTTCGAGTGGGAGTACGATTGCCTGTGCTCAAATTATCTCCGATTGGTGAACGCATTTCCTCACCATCCACTTGGTGCGCACCACTTGATGTCACTTTCGAGGACGAGGGGCCATCTGGTACAGAGGGCGTGGCTTTGCCTGAGGGGATTTTGTTGCTGTCTTCGGAAGGTGGCGCATCTCCCGAATTACCTTCGCGCACTTTTCGCTCCTTCTTGTCTTTCTTTCTGGCTTTTTGACCATCTGGGGATGCCGCCACATCGGTACCTGGCTTAGAGTCGGGGGGTGGAGAGCCAACAGACGCACGGGAAGTAACCCCGTGAGACTCTGCGGGCTGTGGTGAAGCTGCTTTGATGCCGAAGTCTGAAGTGGGAAGTAGAGAAGACGTAGTACCTGGTGTTCCAGGGACATTTGTGGTAGCAGTTCGGCGATAGGCGAAGTTGAAGCCTAGACGAGATGTAAGCAAATAATTGTGAGGGAGACTGTACTCAGGTACCTTGACTTTTCAACTCGGAGCTGATGCGGCCTTCTCTAATATCTAACACAAGCGAACCATAAGCAGCATCACACAAGTTCCAATTCCAGCAATTTTTCCAGGCAGGTTCCTCACCAGGAGTTAGACCACCTGGGCCCGCCTGATTCGACGGCGGAATCCGTGCAACAACACCCAGAGCTTTGTCAAGGAGAACTTTCTGGTTTTCATCAATGACTGCATCGACTTGGTCCTTCACACTCTCCCATACTTTGTCGAACCCATCCTTTCCTGTGATCAGCTTCTGTCGGAAACCATCAAAATCGCCCTGAACACTGAATTCATTGTAAGAGCTTGCATAGCGAAAATGAAGTCCAGCTGAAATGGTGAGGTCAGCTTTGACGACCAGAGCTAGCTGCGCTAGGAGTCCTTCTCTGCCTGGACTTGTATGAGTCACGAGAAGACGAGTCTCGGTCTGATCAAAAACTCGCTGGGACGTATCAACAAGTTCGCCAATTTGAAGTGCTGTGGTCCACATTGTTCCTTGCCCTCCTGCGATGGTGGCATGGCCCTCGCCATTGTCGAACATCTTATGAGGCACGACAGCTCCGCCCAGACCAAGAAGACGCAGTTTTACGCCTGCAACATCTAAACAACGCGTGGTAGCTTCGTCCAGGATACTCAGATTGGCGATTGAGTAGGCACCAGAACGGAACTTTTCGAGTATGACAACATCCTCGCATGCTCCCCATACGGTGTATACAGGTACTTGAAGTTTGATCTGTCCTGAGAGTAGAAGGGGAAACTCAGAGAGCATAGATATGGTGACTGTGGAACGTATTGAGCCAGATGTATTTTCCGGCGCAAGAAGGTGGGTTCTTTGAGCTGAAGGGATGAGAGGCGAGTACATGGTCAGATGGCGAAGAGTTCTGTCGTTAACTCTGTCAAGACTTTGCTCATCTACAAAAATAGTGAGATTTGGAGAGAACAAGTGCAAGGCGGGACGTTACCAAAAAAACCAAAATCCCCAGTATGAATGATCGCAGCGGCATTGTGTTCTCTGGCAAGTTCATTGAGGGCAGACAGACGACCACGGATATCAGCAATGCATAAAATTCTTGCGTTTGTCGAGCTCAAAACTGTGGTCTGGTTGTTGAGCTGGTTGGGAGGACGAGGAAGGGGCGAGCGAATGGAGGAGGAGGTTGGACGTGAAGGTTGCATTGAAAGAACCTTTGAAGGTCACCAGTCACATGATGGATTCTTCTCCCCTCCACCATACTTCGCTGGTGTCTGCCATAAATTTACCTCAGGGTGCCCATGTCTTCTATTCCGTCTTTGCAGCCGACCACGATGGCGATCTGCAAGCTTTAGAGAATGCTCGTCGTCAGGTTATCGACCGGAATACGAATGCCGCTTTACTCGATTCTATCCTACCAGTTGTTGATCTACATCTCGACAACTTTCTCTATACGTTCTATATGTCTTCTGAGGGCACAGCCCTTCAAAAACTCCAACTAACTGAGGTTCACTGTAAGTGCATATTCTTTTTTCTTGTGCCTTTTCAGCTCATCCGACGTATGATAAGGTATCGAATCAACGCGGTTCTCATTCTCTGAACTGTCTCCATGCCCAACCATATGCACTGCTGGAATAAAGTCTTGTTCATCTTGTCAATGTATTGGTTCACAGGCCGCTGGTCCTAGCAATGCGAGATCTTCCACCGACCATCGCGTATTACTCCCCCCATACAGTTTGCGAAAGCCATTTGCTCTCTTCCTTGAGGCACTCCGCATTAGGCTGATTGATAACATCGTTTATCAATTCAAGTCCGACAGCTTCCAGAGATTGGGGGATGGTTTTCTTATTGATCCAAATATACACCAGAATGAATGGGTTAGTGGTTGGGAGCACACAGGTATCATACAGTTAGTATATGAGTGATTCATTCTGATACCTTGACCTTACATTTAATATTCACAGCTCTCTGGTTCATTGCAAATTGCAGCTCAGCGTTACAAATACCCAGATCCGAATACAACCTATAATTCAGGTCATGCCGTATACTCGACTTGGCCCCCTCCTCCCTGTTCCACCTGGAACACTCATCACCCTCTTACCCCTCGGAACTCCTGCTTATTTCCTTAATGTCTATTCAGGGCCAACTTCCTCTTTAGATGTTCAGTTTTCCTGCTATCTGCAAGGTATGGGAGCTGGTGAATGGAGGTCAAAGAGTAGGATGCTAGCTAACGAGCCATCACCCTATGTGATTGTTTGGATACGAGTGGAGAATAAAGAAGGTCGTGAAAAAGGAGTCACAGCAATATGGCCTATTCAACTTGTTCTTCATGTTCGTTCTGATCTAGTAAAGCACCCCTCTCCTGCGTCGTCCGAATTTCCTCAATCACATAGCACGCCAAGCAATTCCATAGTCACGAGTACTAGCCAGCTGACAAATGGGCAGTGTCGATTTTCCCAACGTTCAGTATGCCCTACGATATCTCCCATCACAGCAACTACATTGATACCAGACTCCAGAAGTGGAATTACTGAGACTGCCATACACACAGCGAACTATGTCGATGCTATCGCCAAACACAGGGAGCAGGAACGCGAACGAATCCGTAGAGAACGAGAGGATGGCTCACTTGCTTCCGCTGAGATTGCAGGCGATTCAAGAGCGGCGCAGTTGCCCACACCTGTTGAAGGACATTCTATGTATATCAGGGCAATAAGCTCCTCTTCCTCGGTACCCAATGTATACCCCTCTCCTCCATCAAATCATCCCAGTGTAACCCCATTACCTGATATACATGACCGACCGCCTACTCCTCTTTTTAGTCCCGTTGATGAGACAGACCAGTTACTTCCCACGGTTTCTTCTGTCCAATCGCCAGAAGAAACACAGCAGACTTTCAATGAGTGGAACACAAATACAGGTGACCACTCCGGTCAGTCTACCAAAGATATGACTATGGACGAAACGTTTGATATGACTGTGGACTTTGGAATCACAGGTGGTAGTGGTGATGCAAGAGGGACTGCATCCTTTGGCAATATTGGTATGGAGATGAATTTTGAGGACACTGCTTTTACAGAAGACGACTTCAATTTTTTCGACCAGCCTTCGCATATAAATGACGATACCAGTAGCGCTGCCTTTTTTCGATCCACGACTGTTGATGATCGTCAGGCACACGCATCCCTATTTACAGATGATCCAGCCTCCAGAGTTTCTTTGCTTTGCGCTACTGACACCCTACTACCCAGTGTCCAAGCCGCTTCTTTGGCGGGTTCTAGTCGAATTGGGGATCAGTGGTTTGCAGAATCAATGGACTTCTTTCCGTTAACAGTGCACGCACCAAGGAATAACTTTCTCTTGCCTTCGCCAGGTCCAACCCCAGACACCGGATCAACTCAACAAGATGCGCTTCCTATCCGACCTTCTGTCCTTCATAATAATGGGCCACAGTTACAATACTCTAACTTTCAGCCGGTACTTTTCGACGTTACTCACCAGATACTAGATACCAAGTACACAGGAGGCAAATTTGCACTGCCCACGCCACCGTACGAAGGATTTTCTCCAACTATTGGTTCTATCTCTGCTATTTCTGAGGCAGGCTGGAAACAGCAATACGAAGCGCATACTGATCCTAGGCATAACACCACGAAGAAACTTGCCTGGAAGCGGCATGAGGCAGATATGCCTCGAGCATCAGTTACTGGGTATTGGCAGGAGGATGATATGGATTGTGTAGCAGACGACAACGACAACGACATCGTTGGTTCGGTTGCCGACGGAGATAGCGTTTCAGAGGGTGGAACGGATACCGACGTGCAGCATCATATCGACAAGGATATTCGTCTCAGATCTACGTTGTTCTCTCCCCTGCCTTTGAATCTACCTCATGGGGCGGAACTTCTGCAAACCCAATTTAAACACAAGCATCTGTTATCTTTATGTACACACTCACAAGCCTTCGGGCAAGGTTTCAGTCCGGGGTTCAATGATCAGCAGGCTACTGTTAACTCAGTTCCGACTCCCGTCTCTCCAGCTACTGCTTTCAACTCTGCATCTGAGAAGTTAAATGCAACTGAGTTTGCAATCTCATACTTGGCCCAGGAAGCTGTTCACAACCCAATATGGAATTCCACTTGGAGGATGCACAATGATAATATTAGAGCAGAGTTTGCTCTAGCCGCAACCTGGTCAATCTTCAGAAGTATGCTAACGAAGGTGTTTGGAAATCTTGCATGTATCGATCAACTTTTGGCGGTCTCTGAAAAGCTTGGGCTAGGTGAGCAGAACCCTCTTCGCATGAATATCACTCATACCTACTTCAGACAATACACATCCTTTTAGTGGAGTCAAGATCCTGCCAGTACGAAAGGTATTGCTAGGCAAAGGCGATGCGGTCATGGAGATTCTACCCTCGTCCTTAAGGTTCTGGAAGAAGCTCGGTCTCAAACCGTGGGGCGGCAAGAAGGATGTGCGAATTTACCTGGTTTACGAAAAGACTCATCCCGACAGGACACAACAAGTGAAGCAGCTACTGAGCCAGCTTATTACTGTGTATGATGTGAGTTACTTTATCTAGTGAAGGCTCGATGAAATCTTCACCTACGTATGGCCCGCAGTGCTTTTCATTGGGGAGTATGGTGCCTGGTCAAACACATCAAGTATCAGGGGACGGCCTGATCTCCGTTTGTCTGAACACATTGAATAATGACCTGAGTATGGTACATTCGCTCACATTTCGATTATCGCTGATCCTCTTGCAGGCACTCTCCTTCCCAATATCCCCACCATGACTGAGGTTGTCTTTTGCATCATCTTGCCAACTTCTTGCATGACCTTTGGTTCTCCAGTCTTGCAATCTGTGCTCTCCAGTATCAGGAAATTGCAGAGCAGTTATCACAACATCTTGTTTCACTTCATACCTGAACATATCCATTTACGCCTACTCTCTCATACAACAAACCAGGATCTCGAAAAGATCTGTTTCTCTATTTACCACCGGCTAACGGTTCCAATACGGCGTTCGATTTCACGTCAGCTCTCTGCCAATGATGGTATACCATCACAACAACTTATGCGCTTACCTGCTGTGATTCTATCCAATAAAAGCGTGGAAGCTAAATTCCTACAGGATCATGTCTCTGATCCCATCAATGTGATTGATAGGCGTGCTATCCTTCAAATTGTGTACCGGTTGTCTGTTAGCAAGAGTCATATATTTGCTACTGGCATTGATCAAACTGGTGAGGTAATGGAACTAGGTGTTTGGACAGTCAATGATAGCGATGATCTAGAAGAGCAGATAGCTGGTCAAGTCTGGAGTTTTGTACTGCATCTGATCCAACAAACAGATGTGGAATGGAAGGTGTGCATCCTAACAGATGGTATCATAGGCTTATCAGAGCTGCAAGGTGTGTTATTGAACTGCTACACTTCAATAAGCAATTCATAGTGTCTTCTAGCATGGAATAATGTGGTGACTGGCTCCAAACTACCCTGGGGAATATATGATGTGGCATTTCTAACATACCAAGTTGCACCAGAAGTACAATTCAACCACATACTGCCTGAGACAACACTTCAAAATTGGAGTAAACTGCCACAAAACATGCTTCTAATTGGCACCCTTCATAAAACTTATCTTTTGCCCACCTCATCTCAACTTCTGTCACACAACTCACCTTTGTATTTGCCATCAAATTCATGGGAAATACTGGATACCTCTTTTTCTAGTGATTTTGGAATTTTGCCATTGGCATCTACTCTTCTATTTCATGAAGGGAGCACTTCTGTATTCCATTTCCATCTATTTCATGTGATATCTAAGCCAATGCTTGCATTATCTTCTGCTATCTATGATAATTTGCTTGAAGAGATGGTTTGTAGCATTTCTGATCTTTGTATACTATCTGAAGCAAGGCTTCAGACAGAGCCTATATTACCTTGTCATTGTGTAGCCTTGCATAGAATGGGTTTAGTTTTAGATAATATATAATATATATATATATATAATATTGTAGATAGAAAGTTTGGTGTGGTGATAAATCAGAGAGAGGATAGATAAATAAATGATAAATTGATGTGAAATATACTGTGGAAAGCAAAAACATTGCAGTATTTGCACACTTTGTGTTTCTGGTCAAATATATGGTGTTAAAAAGAATTGATGCTTTTAAAATACAATCAGTGTAGGAATGTAAGCCTTACTTCCTTGCTTCCTGGCAATATTTGGTTTATAACATTTGGCCTAACTATTCCAAAGTTACAGTCCAATCTTTGAGAAGCATCATGAGAATGTTTTTGATTTTAACATAAAAAATCCTAGAAATCAATATACAGTGGAGAGCAAAAATGTTGCAATGTTTGCATATTTTGTATTTCTGGTTAAATAGATCAGCACTTATTGATACCTATGCTGTTGGATTCTGTCAAAAATTA
>CEMT01387434.1:4215-36051 GCA_900068985.1 Pterula multifida
CCCCACTCACCCTCTCCACCCCCCCGATATCGCCGTTCAACCAACGAAGCATCACCACCAACCTACTTGGCTGATAATGAATCTATACCCGCTGGTCCTAACCCTACTCCTTTACGACGCAGACCTGCATCGCTCTACGGTACTTCTTCTGATTTCCTTGCCCCGAATTCACAACATCAATCAGTGAAAGCTAACATACCAACACCTACGTCTGCCGTGCGATCTCCTTCCAAAGTCGTTAGCTCTGTCATGTCTCCTCCAGTATATCGCAGCTCTTACATGTCTAGTAAGAAGGCCTCTACATATGGTGAAGTATTAGGCGTCCGTGGTAAACTGGGAAATCATCTTCCCCGTATAGCCAGCGGTGATGGAGACAATTACAATGAAGAGGCACATGTAATTAAACCAATGGAGGATACTCGTAGTCAGAGACAGAGGCGGGAGGAAAGGATCATTAAAAGAGCGATGGATGTGTTTTCCAATCACGATTCCCGACCTCCTCCGTCGTCAGATACAGTGATAGGCGTACCTGGTCGATTGCGGTTACCAAGACAGGAAGTAGAAAGCATCAAGCCATCTCCATTGATCCCTTCTTCTCGTCTGACCAGGGGCCTTTGGGCTGATACCCAAAGGCATCTACTTCAAGCGCACGAATACCTATGTCATGTTGGTGAAGCTCAGCAATGGATTGAAGGTTGCTTGGGCGAGATGCTCGGTTTCGGTGTTGTGGAGATGGATGACGGTCTACGCAACGGTGTTGTTCTGGCGAAACTTGTAAGGGCCATTCAAGGTGAACATGCTGTTAGAAAAATATATGACGTGAGGGCTTAGTTGCTTGTTATTGGTTTTCATACTGACCGCAGTCAATTCAGGCTCCAAAGCTTGATTTCAGGCATTCTGATAATATCAACCACTTCTTTCTTTTCCTACGGCATGTAGGCCTCCCGGAGGTTCGTCCGGTATCACTGCCTTTATATGAAAATTTACTCAGTCTTTACTTAGTGCTTTATCTTCGAGCTCACTGACTTGTATGAGAAAAAGAACATACCTAAAGTGATATATTGCATCCACGCATTAAGGTATGTTCTAGATATTCTTTTGGACAGTCACCACCTGAACGCGAATCAGTCATCTTCTCGCTAGACGCGGGATAGCCCAGCGGATCAACAATTTACTGGGCAAGCTAACATTCTCCGACGAGCAATTGCAGAAGACGCAGAAGGGTCTTGTTGGTGTGACAATGCCAAATTTCAGCAATGTAGGGCGAGAGCTTGCTCAAGAGATCAACGAGGAGCCAGAAGTTGAAGTAGAAACAGAGGACGAGCGTAAGTTTATTTCACTGAACTCTTCCGCTTCTAAACCTAGAGCATCTTTCTTTCAGGCCGTGATAGGTTACTACTGGAGAATGAAGATTCAATTGTTGCCTTTCAATCCTGGTGTCGCGGGTACCTCTCCAGACAGGACCAGGAGTCTCTCCATGTACGACTGAGGCTTGCTGAGCGTTACTTGCCCAAGATTCAGTCAGCATGCCGTTGTGTGCTTATTCGCAGGCGAATCTCTCATCAGCGTGTGCGACTAGCTAATCTTGCGTCATGGGCCATTGGACTTCAATCGGCAGCACGCGCTTCACTTTACCGCAGGGAATGGTACGCTAAGCTTCGGAGAATGAGAACACTGGTTCGATTTTTCACGATGATACAAGCTCATGGCCGTGGAGCTCTTCAACGCAGAAGGTTCTTGGCACTGAAAACAGCCCTTAAAAGCAACAGACACCACATTATTAGACTACAGACGGCCTTGCGGGCCCGCATCGTACGACGAGGTAATCATCAATTGAAGAAAGCTTTGAACCACCCACACGTGGATACGTCAGTTGTTGCATTCCAGGCGTGTGCAATGGGCGCGCTCCGTCGCAACTATTTAACTCGACTCTACCATCGGTTATCTAATTGCGCGTTCAGTATAATTGGACTTCAAGCTCACTGTAGAGGGCTCCTTGTCCGGCGGCGTGTCAGTAACCAACTGAACAAGTTGGAGGATGCTACACATGTAGTTATCCGCGTCCAAGCCGCTGCGCGAACATTTTTGACCCGGAGACGCCTACTCTATCTAATCAGAGACCTGCGCAAAGCGTCACCTCTGCTCATTGGATTGCAAGCACGCGCTCGTGCCAATCTAACAAGACAACAACACCAAAGCCTCGTTAAGGCGTTGGCTAATGTCAGGGTCATACGGGGCGTGAACCTCTTTCAAGCTAGAGCTCGTGCAGCCATCCGACGGAATCAGCACCAAGAGCTTGCTCGTCAACTCGAAACCGTCGTTCCAGACATGGTTGGCCTCCAGAGCACCGCAAGGGGGGTCCTGGCCCGACACTATTATCATGCTTGGCGTAATCATATTCACAGCAATCATCCCATCGCTACCTTGCTGCAGGCCATGCTAAAGGGTGCCATGGTCCGAAGCAATTTCCGTGCTAAGATCCAATATTACCGCCGTAATCTCTCGAAAGTCATCAAAATCCAATCCTTGTATCGAGCGAAGGAGACAAGGGAGCAATACCGTCAACTCACCATGGGAAAGAATGTGACTGTTGGTACTATCAAGAACTTCGTTCACCTTCTCGATGACTCCGAAGCTGATTTTCAGGAGGAAATCAAGGTGGAAAGGCTTAGGAAGCGAGTGCTTGAGGGAATACAAGAAAACCAAGCACTTCATAACGTATTAGATGCTTTGGACACAAAGATAGCCTTGGCAGTAGACAACGCTAAGAATTTCGAGGAGCTCATGAAGGCTAAGCGGCGGCTTGGGGCTGATAGTGCAGCAGCACATGCAGCAAGAGCTTCATTACTTGCTGCTCATGGGGATCCGTTTGCTGGGCCGAATACCTTAGATGCAGCGGCAAAACGCAAGTTGGATTTATATCAGCAGTTATTCTATCTTTTACAAACGAAAGGGCAGTATCTCAGCATATTTTTCTTGCGTATCACCCAAGACGATGCAACGGAGACCCACAAAAGACTTACGGAGCGTGTAGTTTTGAAACTTTTCGGTTATGGACACGACCGCAGGGAGAATTATCTTCTGTTAAAGCTATTCCAAGTCAGTACCTCTTGTCGATCTTGTTATTTGTGACGCTACGTCCATTATAGCTTTCCATAGACCAGGAGATATCATGTGCTAGATCCATTCAAGACATCGTCCATGCCCATCCCATGTTCATTACTATTGCCATGCAGTATATCCGCCAACATCCGGTTTACATTCGCGAAACCTTCCAGTCTATTATTCACGAAGTTATCGATTCAGAAGATCTTGATCTTGAGTGCAACCCCCAAATCGTGAGCAGGTTTCACCAAGAGGTCCTTGTTATTCAATGTTTTGGCAGATTCACCGGAACATGATCGAGCAAGACGAGATGCGCTCAGGGGTGACTAGTAAACAGCCCAAAGATGTTCCGTTCTATCAAGCACTGAATAATCCAGATACAAGGGCCGAATACATTAGGCGTCAGTACTTTATGTGAATGTCACATGACGATTTATTGAACTAATTTTCGCAGATCTTCAAGTGCTTCAGTGGTGGACAGAAGCATTTACGACAGTAATACTTCAATCTACTAGGAAGTTGCCGTATACAATCCGTTACCTAGCTAAAGAAACTTTAAACAGTATACGAGTGAGCTAGTTGCATCCTCTTGCATAACTTACACCTGATAAGTCCCAGAATCATTTCCCCGAAACTTCCGACGAGGATTGTGCTGCATGCATCGGCAGATTGGTTTTCTCTCGGTACATCAGCCCAGCGTTGTTGTGCGTGACCTTTATCTCAGTACTTCCAGAGTTAATCAACTTGTACAGCACCCCGGAGACCTTTGACATTGTCCCCAATAAGATAGACTATGCCCAAAGGAAAAATCTTGCACAGATATCCAAAATCCTCAGTCAAATCACCTCTGGTCGAGAATTTACAGATGATGATCCAAGCTACCTCCCGATCAATGACTATGTCCGAAAAGCTATCAAAGAGATGACCCAGTGGCTCTTTCAAGGTGAGTAAAGCATAATCATGTAATGGCTCTTATCAATGATCAACCTCGATCAGTTGCTGATGTTGCAGACGTCGAGACCCAACTGCATGCACACGAATTTCTCGATGCAATTGTCCAGGCTAAACCCATCTATATCACTCCTAATGAGATATATGCAACGCACTCATTGCTTGTGCAACACTTAGACTTTGTGGTACGTTCTTGATATATATACCTTCATGATTAACAATAGAAATCTTAAGGCACCGACGTACAATGATCCCATGAGAGCCATCCTCAGTGAACTGGGCGGAGTTCCCAACCTTGGTAGTGATGAACTCAAGGATGCTAGGGACAGCCCAATTACTCTAGAACTCACCAGTCGTTTTGCTAGTCTCAAAGGTGAATTTAGTAACTCTAGAAATGAACCTCCAGACCAATTATCTTTTTAGATCCACAATCTGAGGAGAAATCCCTGTGGGTTCAAGCAAAACGAGGTGTTCTTGCCATTCTCCGGGTACAACCTGCCCATGATCTGGTCGAGGCACTCATGCGGCCCGTCACGGAAGAGGATGAGGTAAAATGGGAAGATATACTAGTCAATGAGATGCAGAATGAGCAGGCCCGCCATAATCAACGGAGAATGCCATCAACTACTGCCGCTGATTCTGCTTATCGTTTGGAGGACATACGGGCGTAAATTCTTTCCATTCAACTGACCTGTCGTCACTCTGATATTTGGATAGGTTATCTTTCAAGGAAGTTAAAGCCCACACAATATTCTTCCTTCTTGAACTCGAGAAGCAGGGTAAGATCAGTCGGGGTGATGGGTTCCAAGATATCCTTAACGCCATTGCTGGCGATGTTAGGAGCAAGCATCGGAAACGGTTAGAAAGGCAGAAAGCAATGGATAGTATGAATGATGCACTACATCAGGTTGCTGAGCGCAAGCAGAATTATGAAGATCAGATCAATGCCTATACTACCCACTTCGAAAGTTCGATGAGTACCATGCAGAGAGGCAAAGGGTGGGTCTCACAACTGCGTCCTTTTGTTGATTCTGATTTAAAGTAGGAAGAAACGGTTTACTATGCCCTTCACCAAGCAATACTTCCATGATCGGGATCTCAGGAAAACTGGCCACGCGCCTGCATACGGTTCCTTCATCTATACTGCGAGACATCTCTATGAGAAGCATATTTTATTATCTGTGGACCAGTACTCACCGAGGCAGTTCGACAAGCTACAAATCACCATCTCCTCTAACTCCCCAGGTATCTTTACTGTACTTCTGGAGGCTACTGGTCTGGGACTTCCAGCTCAGATAGCTAGTGAAGACGTACGTATGGAGGACCTCTTACAGCTGAAATACGAAAATAAGGCATCTCTTCCTTTGTTCAATGGTCTTGCGAAGTTCAACCTGTCATTATTTCTGGCTCAGATCAACAAAAAGTGCGTTGTCAATCCTCATCTCTTCGCTGGCTGTTTCATAATTCAGCTACAGGTTCTACGTATAACGACCCTCCTCATCGCCTTCTCGTCTTCTCGCCTCTCTTATCCCTGTTTTCATTCTTGCTCCTCTCTTCAGTCAATTGTAACGGTAGATCACGTCATCAAATTGTGTATTTTTGCTCAAATCACTTGTTTCCCACCCATGACTACATTGCACTACAATCCAAAGTCAAACCAAAGATACTTAGGCAAATTTCCAGAATTGTGATATTTGAACGTTGAACATTGAGTACTCGACTGAATCGTAGTCCCAGGTCCAAAAGATACAACTTGAAAGTTCATAGAGTGAACCGAAAATCTGGGTGCCTATCGCCTATGGGTGCTCTTGTCTCTCCATTCTCATATAGTTCACGATACTTGTCGATATTTCCCTGTCGTTTTCCTAGAAACCGGGCCTTGTTCTCCCACTTACAATAGGCACTGCGGGATTTCAACGATTTCAATAATACGTTACGGGGATAGGTTGTGACCTACACGTTGCAAGCAATAAGAACCCACGCAAGACACATAAAGGCTAGACTTAAACTATGGCCACGGATGTATCTGACGTGTGTTAGTGGTGAAATAAATGAGACGGGGGGTTGTCCTCACTTGGGTTTTTGATCAGRGGTGTATGCAAATGTCGCTACAAAGCCGCTAATAGTGATCATAAGCAATGGTAACATCTGACATGATGAAGAGCAAATAATGATACCCGCAATTGCCAATAGCAAGCTGTAATGCAGTAGTCGTTGCCTTCTTATAGTGCCCACTGGAATTGTTGGGTAGAATAGAGAGTAAACAGGGTCCTGATGGATATATCCCGGCTGCCATGAAGAAAACAGCAAGATAACGGATACTATTCGTTTTCGCTGTGATTGCCAGAATATAACCAATGATAGCAAGGGGTAGGCAGATCAGGATAAAAGGTCCACGCCATTTCAACTTATCACTTAAGAACGCGACGAGGACTGCCAGACGAGTCGAGGAGCATCAGAATGATATAATTTGAGCAAGGAACGTATCCACCTGTTAGAACGGTGGCAGGGACGTATGGGGCCACTGTAACGAGTCAATCAGTATGACGAATAGAAAAAAGTCAAGTTCGAGCCTAACCTGTGTGTAATTGCGCCTGTGTACCAGAGTATCCAAGGCCAGCAATAATAGTTGGACTGGTCATAGGCTTAATTCGATCTTCGGCGCCGCCATTGTGAAAACTTTACTTACAGGAACAAGGAGAACGAATACAAGCCGACGATAACGCCAAAGTAAGCTAAACCTGTGATGGAAAATTGGTAATGAAGATAAAAAGCGCTGGAAATCTCACACACCGGTCAACCATGTTTGTAGATCGAGTAAACCTTGTGGATGAAGCTTTCATGAGCCCGAGTGCCCAATAAATCAACATGCAGTTGAAGTACCTCGAATAACTTCCCTTTTCTCAAGCTGTTCTTCCTGAACAGTCAGCGGTACCTGACTTTCGAAGTCAGGCTCATGAGCAGTTACACCCTTTTCATTGTTGGCAGGATATTGATTTGGTGGAGGAAGCTTGATATCATCGGCATGGAAGCGACGGACTAGGACAAGGAATCCTCAGTTGTGAAGCATAGTCTGTGCGGATTCACATACGAGCAAACACTTTCTCCTCCCCAGTCAAAAACTTAGCAGATGCAATGTCTCCCGGGAGAAGTATAGCAGCCAGCAATCCGATCAGAATCGTAGCGATACCCTCTAGGATGAAGATCCAGCGCCAGCCTGCATTGGGGTAAATGCATGTTGTTTGAGCGTACGCAGAGATACATACCGGCGATTCCACTGATCCCATCCATGTGTATGATAGCAGAGGCAAGAAGACCTGAGACTAGAATGAGAATGAAGTAGATATAACAGAACAAACAAACCAGACCTCCAAATGCCCCAGAAAGAGATGCTTGAGGCAAGGTCAGTCGTGCACTCTTGTCAGTCAACTAAGACAAACCAGATGCGTAAAATACTCCAACACTAAAAATATCGGTCAGTGGGGTTGATAACAGAGGATAGGTGCATTCTCACCGCAATTGAAGTTCATAGGGCTTATAGATACTACTCAGATATAATATCTACCAGACAGTTTAATGCAAGGTCACAAGATTAATGAAATCTCTCACAATTCCGGGTAGCAAACCACCCTCGCAGAACCCAAGGAAAACTCTAATGGCAAGGAGCCCGGAAAAGTTTTGGATTAAGCCAGTCAACCTGGAGGCGACGAGTTAAAAATATTCTCGAATGTTGAGACATTGACAGCATACGTAGTTACTAAACCCCAGGCAGTGACAAGCAAGGGAAGCCATCGATTGGGTCTCATCCTCTTGAGTATTAGGTTTGATGCTTGCTAACCGTGAGATATTAGATGCAAGAATTATTCCTCGTTACTCACGAATTTCGACCAATAAGTATCTTCGTATGGGAATAGGCAGAATCAACTTATCATCGTCTTCTTTGTGATAAGACTTACGGAACATAGAAAACTGCACAAAACAAAGATCTCAGTGAAAAGACGAATCAATAACTAGCACAGTGCTGACTTGTAAGCGCGATATTGAACTGGTTCCCCTTGAGGTGGGTGTCAGCCTCTAGGCCAGCAATTCTAACAAATGTGGATTGGTTAGCGGTGTGGAGCTGCAGGTGGGAACACGTACCTTGCGTTCCCAATATTGGACCTGTCGATGAAATTGGCAAGCCATAGCTATTACACCCAGAGTCAGGGTCATGCATGAAAGTCTTCATTGTCCATTGGTGAATCACCAGAGCAAGAGGGGGAAGGATATAGCAGTCCAACTTGAAGAGCACTTTCCTAGCCATTCTAGCATCATTTTGAGAGGCGCTATGCTGGGGGTTGGTGGTGGAGTCAGACATGAGTGAATACCTTCCAACTTTGAGGGCAATAGAGAACGATATTTTGCTTGATAGCTAGCCAATTTATATTCTACAAGTTGGTCACATTGCAGACGTTTTGGTATTTTCCCACTGCATCCCCGAAAGACAAGGCCGAGCCCAGTAGCGAGGCGGTTAGGATATGATGACCTGAATGGGGCGGGCCAATGCCAGACGTAGAGATAACGTCACTAGTTTCCCTCTGGTCACTTATTATGGAGCGCATAGATGGATAATTGGTACACAAATGGCGCAAGAGACTTGGAGAAGCCAGAATGAAAATTTGGATAAGAATTTTATATACTTGAAGTGGTGATTACTATTGGCTAGCACTGGCAGCTGACAGAAAGAGTAGAATTACAGGCTTGAGTCGTTGTTCTGGGAGTTTTGCATGACCGTATGGAGCAATCCTTTGCATATTCAAGCTCCGCTGAGTCCGGAGTCGGTCCGTAAGTACGTCGCATCACCGGACCGCATTCATGATCGTGATCTTTCTGAGCTGCGAGCATGAACGCAACACTACCTCCACTTCCTCCTGGTTGGACCCAACATTTGGGTATTTAACTTTCCCTTGTATCTGCACAATTACTTAATCATCTCTTTGTAGGTCCAAATGGGCAGCCGTACTATTTCAATGCACAAACTCAGCAATCCACCTACGTACGTCCTTTACCACCAATCACAGCTCAGACCCAACAACCAAAGGATCGACCACTTCTAAAAACGGCCATACCAGGAACTGATTGGCTTCGCGTAAAAACCACCCTTGGAAATATATTCTATACGAACAAGGCTAAGAAACAGAGTTTATGGAGTGTGCCAGACGAAATCAAAGATGCTGTCCTTCAGCTCGAAGCACAGGAATCAGGTATTAAACCTGTTCCTGCTCCTTCAACTCCTGAGGATGAACTTATGAACGAAGTGGAGAGAATCAAGGGTGAGGTGGCTCAAGATCTATTAAAGAGGAAAAGTGACGAAGCTGGACATGAGCCCCCCCAGGAGTCCAAGAGGCAGAAGGTAGAAAATGAAGATAGGGAGGAAGAAAGTGAAGAAGAAAGTGATAACGAGAGCGAAGAAGAGGAATGGCAAAAGGAAGCTGCAGCACAATTGGCAGCAGAGGCAGAGGAGGAGCGTAAGAGGGTAGAAGAAGAGGAAAAACGGTCAAGCGAAGAGAAAGCTAGCTCAGTTCCGCAGCTCAATATGCCTGAACGTGTTGATTTATCTGTTGAAGAAGGCAAAGCCTTGTTCAAAGTAAGCAAGATAAATTCAGTTGTCAATCTATCTATCTAGCTTCCAACACTTCATTGCCACAGACACTACTCCGCGAGAAGGATATTAACCCCTTACACCCTTGGGATACCTGTCTCCCTTTGTTCGTGTCGGATCCACGCTATGTCTTGCTTCCCTCTGTCGCGGCACGTCGAGAGGCCTTTGATGAATACTGTCGTGACCGCGCACGCGAATTACGGCAAGCTGCAGTAAAGAAGGAAATCGTGGCTTCCGAACCCAAGGAAGAGTTTGATCGTTTGCTTAGGGAGCAGGTTACTAGCACTCGGACAACATGGAACGATTTCCGAAAGGCATGGAAGAAGAACAGGCAGTTCTACGGCTGGGGAAGAGACGATCATGAACGAGAAAAGCGATTCAAGACGTTCTTGCGGGAGCTTGGAGAGAGCAAGTTGGATTACATCGCTATCGTAAATATATCACTAACTAGGTGTTTGTAGAGAAACGCGCTACTGCCCAGAAGGCCGAGGCGGATTTCTTTGCTTTACTGAAAGAGAAATGGGCCACCAATGCTTATCCAGATTGGAAACAGGTGATCAGGTATCTAGTATCCACCATGACTATACTAATACTTTTCTCAGTTCAAACGAGGTATCAGCAATGATCCCCGATATGATGCTGTGGGGTCCGTTTCCCTTAGAGAAGAACTCTTCAACACGTTCCTCAAAGCTGGTCAAAATAACCCAGAATTACCTACCAAGCAGTCAGAACCTTGTGCCTCTCGGGTAGACGAAGGTAGCAGCCGAGTAGAAAGAAAAAATCGGGCAGTCAAGGAGAGAGAAGAAAAAGTTAGAGCAGAAAGATCTCGCGTTGAAGTTGAGATTGGGCGCTCTAGGATGGGACTGGACTTGGAAGAAGGCGAGCGTGATTTCAGGTGCGGCATTGTTTAGTTGCGATTGCTTGAGATCCCGTATACTTTGCTCATGCATTTTTCAATCGCTTTCTAGGACTATGCTTACAGATGCGATTCGGGACCCACAGGTATGATCTCTCTCTGCGAGGAATAGTATACTGACTTGCTGTCAAGACAACCTGGGATTCTGCATTACCACAGTTAAAGACAGATCCTCGACTTATGGAATCTCGTCTCTCAACTAACCGACAGATTCGCCTGTTCCATGATCATGTTGCACAACTTCAGTCGAAGTATTTGACAGCCTTGCACGACTTATTTGAAACTCACGCTCTCACATTGGCCTTCAAGTTTGAGAATTTACCAATCGAATCCATATCTATATCCCTTCCAGCCACCAAACTTGGAATGGACGACGAGGATTCGTTGCGAAAAGAATATGATAAATGGCAGAGGGAGAGGACAAACCTTGCCAGGCGAGCATTTGATGAGATGCTCAAAGAGAACTCTTTTGTCGAGTTTTGGGGAAGATTAAAGAAAATAGGCGGAGAAGGTTTATCCGCTCTCTGTTAAGTCAATACGCTATGTAGGATCCTAACCTTTTATCTTTCTTTCAGGTGTTGATGGAGGTGTAAAAGCTGACGATGAGGAAACTGAAGATGGAGAAGGGGGAGGTGGAAAAGTTGACATGAAGGCGTTGGCGCAGAGTGTCGACATCGAGGAGATGGAGAAGGTTCTCAAGGTAAGCTGCATCGTACATACAACACCACGTCATTTTTCTAATGAAATGGGCAGCATGATAAACGGTATACAGTTTTTGAACATGTACCCGAACAAAGGGAACGGTGGCTAAGGGTGAGGATTGGTTTATTTCCGCTTCAGTCATGTATTAACCGTTCATTTGCAGGATTATCTATCTCAATTATCGGCACCAGGACTGTCTGTACATATACATTGACTCATCTACATACTTTTATAACTATTAGTTTTACCTTTGTTGTTTCTATACCGATGGGAATGGGAACGCTTTAGTCCGAGTTACTCTCCCAGAGATTCACGATCCCCGTCACGTGACCTTGCCACGAACAATTGACACGTCACTTCGAAGCCAGTATAAATTCAGGTTAGACAGGCATAGCCGGAAGTTGTTCTCCGTTGTCGACAAAGCTTTTACTAGCTGGCAACCGATGAGGCTACACGTTCTTTCTTTACTGCTTGCGTCTGGGGCCTTCGCTTCTGGATCGTCCGAATCACAGCGGCATGATTACCAAGTCGGTGAACTTCAAACTATTCAACTAAACTAAACCTGCTGAGCTTCATATCTTATATCAGAGTGATGTTGCGCGTCTGCGCAAAATCGTGATTAATAGGTAAATACGTTCTTCATGGTGTTTCTGTATATCTACTGATTCACTCTCGACCTTGCAGTCTTTACTCACATAAGTTAGTTCCGAAACTGGACAACGATTCGCTTCTGACAATGAGTCGATCATAGGGAGATCTTTCTTCGAGAGCTTATATCCAATGCTAACGACGCACTGGAGAAACTTCGGTTAACAGCACTCACTGACAAGGACATTTGGGATGGTGCAAGTCCGTTGAACATTACCATTAAAACCGAGAAGAATGAGAATGGGAATGGTGGTCGCATTATAATAACCGGTAAGTGGGAGGCATCTTTTTTATTATTACAAGCTTGTAGCTAACGCACACTATTGGTAGATACTGGAATAGGAATGACCCCGGACGAATTAAGCACAAATCTTGTATGAAAGCCTCCCACCATCTCTAGTTTGCTCACTCATCACATAGCCTTATAGGGGACATTAGCGAAATCTGGCACCACGGAATTCCTCGCTCGAGCTGAGGACTCTGACGGAACAAACACTGGCAACCTAATTGGAGCCTTTGGGCTTGGTTTTTATAGCAGTTTCCTAGTTGCTGATCGAGTTGAAGTCGCATCTATCGCCCCAAAATCTGAGCGCAGTCCCGAACCTGCTCAATACGTCTTCAGTTCCGCCGCCGATGAAAGTTCCTTCGAGGTATACCCAGATCCCCGTGGAAACACCTTAGGCAGAGGAACCGAGATCATTTTGCACCTGAAAGAAGACGCTGTCGAGTATCTCGATACGAACGCACTATCCAACTTAGTGTAGGTCACTCTAATTGAACTTCAATCTGTATATCGCTCATTAGCAGCCAGGTACAAGCATTCGTCCTTTTCATCCACGTTCCCTATCTACTTGTTCACCCAACAAACCGAGGAAATCCCTGACGAGGATGCACAAGCTGAATCAACCCACACAGAAGCCACTGAGGAGACTGTAGAGTCTGAAAGCACTAAGGAAACTTCGGAGGATGAGATGTTAGTTGAGGATGAGGAGTCGGAAATTAAAGAAGCGCCTGAACCACCAAAGACCAAGACCATCGTCGTTGATAAATGGGTGCACTTAAACTCTCAACCTCCTATCTGGACTAGGTAAGCTCTTCCTTCACTTAATCTACGACGCAAAAGGGCATTATAATCAATATTCTTTGTCCCCAGAGATCCTAAGTCGATCACTGATGAAGAGTACAAGGAATTCTACAAGGCAACGTTCAAAGACTTCTCAGACCCTCTCACGTGGTACCATTTCTCTGGGGATTCAGGTTCTGGTGTCTCTTTCAAATCGATCGTCTTTATTCCATCTAGACTGTAAGCTCGCTCTCTCGCCCTCTCTTCCAAACTCCTCACATTGCTGGTAGTGATTCCGATTTCTGGCAGCAACCACTTGTCGGTCCCTCCAAGGATGTTCGCCTGATGGTCAAACGTACATTCATTACCTCGGACCTTGGCGATGATAGGCTACCCAAATGGGCCAGCTGGGTCAAAGTCGTCGTCGATGGTGAGCTACTGTTGACAGGTCTTTATGTTTCCTCGCTTCGATACTCATCACAGTCTAGCTGAGGATCTACCTCTGAATGTGTCTCGTGAAACACTCCAATCCAACTCCTTCCTCAAACAAATGAAAAATGCCATCATCAAGCGTATTCTTCAGCTCATGACTCGTCTCGCCGAAGAAGAACCAGAAAAGTTTGAAAACCTCCAAGCGGCATTCGGTTCGGTCCTCAAGCTAGGGTCAGTGGAGGATATCAAGAACAGGGACAAGCTTTTGTCTCTCGTTCGGTTCACGACCAATTTCAGAAACGTGACGTCCCTTGAGCAAGTACGTTAGGAGCCTGTATTAATATTGATTGTACTAACGCCGGTCCAGTACGGCGAGAACAGAAAGAAGGGGCAAAAGCAGGTATGATAGTAACTTCCCAATTTAGGCATGAATCTCAGGATCGTGGTAGATTTTCTATCTTGCTGAGATGAGCAAGTCCTCAGAACATCTCGCTAAAAGTGTCTTTATTGAAAAGTTACATGCTCGTGGCTACGAGGTCCTGTTGTTGTCAGAACCACTTGACGAAATCTTGGTTCAAAATGTTCGCAAATGGAAGTAAGTAGTATCGCAGTCAATTTATTCGGTCTTTTAATTCCTTATTCCATCAGGACTCTTACGTTCCAGGATGTTGCCAAAGCCGGCCTCAAGTTCGGTGATGAATGTATGTGCCACGTTTTGGAGGATTCTTAGTTATCCTCACTTTCGTTGTAGTTTCGGATGATATGGCCGAGAAAGTCGAACTTAAGAATTACAAGGAGCAATACCAGCCCTTATTGGACTGGCTCAAAAAGGAGGCAGGGGATCTTGTTCGTGACGGTATGTTTGATGCCTGGTGTCCCTTTATTCCATGTCTTATCACACACTAGTCATTATCTCAAACCGTCTGGTCACCAGTCCATGTGCGATCGTCGCCGACCAATTTGGTTACACAGCCAACGTGGAGAAGATGATGAGTGCGTTTACCAGATTGCTTGTAGTTCTGAAAAGCCGGTGTTAATCATCCTGCAGACGCGCAGAACAAGGAGAAGCAACATGGCATGCACGACTTCGCAAAAAAACAGAAGCTAATGGAAATCAATCCACGCTCCCCATTGATCGAGGGTTTGTTGAAGAGAATTAAGCAACTTCCTGCAGAAGACGAGGAACCTGATTTGGAATCTGAGGATGAACTCAAAGAAGCAGCATCCATTCTAATTGATGGTGCTCTGGTTCGCTCTGGGTTCGAGGTTCCTGATTCTAATGTGTAAGTCATTCTCATCACGACATATTGACTGCAGTCAGTATACCGCCTTTTCTGTAGTTTCTTCAGTCGGGTTGATCGTGTCTTGAGGAGATCTCTTGGAGTATCAGAAACTGCACCCACCGACTCTACTGTTAAGCCTGCGCCACCAGTAGACCCTAAGCCGGTGCTAGAGGAGGGTGAAGACGATGGTGAGGCGCGAGTTGAAATTCCTGAACACATGCAAGATGATGTGAGATCTATTCCATGCTCTCCACTTGAGATTATATTGACAATCATACCAGATGTCTATTGAAATTGAAGAGCTGGATGAGAATGACAACGTTGTAGGGGTCATTGGGCCAGATGGATCATCTTCGGTGGATCCACCGCCCAAAGAAACTGCAGCTCAAGATACCCCACACGACGAGCTGTAGAAGCTACTTCTCCCTGCAAGGTGGCGGGTCTGTCCTGGGTACTAAATATATAATTTGTATATACCTACTAAAGTCAACGCGTGCAATTTACTTAAGTAAGACCCACATGATCGTAACTTACAACTTGAGTGATTCCAATTCTGGTTGACGTGCATGACAGGTGTACTTGTCCACGACCTCTGAGGAAATATTGACCTCCCTCTTTCTTGTACACTCACTCCGTCTTCTTAATCATGGCAGCGTTCTCTCGCTTGCAGTTGGCTGGTTAGTATCTTCGTGCCATCAGTGTCATACTTGCACTTAATACCAATACTTGATGCCATACTTCAGCTGCTCTACTGGGTATTACCACGCTTATTCTTGAATGAGGCGAAGTTCTCATCGATATCACAGAGTATGACAACGACCCAGACACACCAGAACTGCATCGATCTGCACACGATAGTGCTATATTTGCTCACCTGCGAAGAAACCATGGGCATCGTCCCAAGTCAGTCAAGACAATGAATGATCACATTCATGCCAGCGAAACGGGGAGTATATCAGGCAGGATGTCCGCCGTCGGATCCAGAAAATCGCGTGCGTCTATTAATGCCCTGCAAGGTATGTTCGGAACGGAAGCGGAATTAGACTTTGACGAAGAGGACGAAGAGATTGAAGAGGAGCAGAAAGAGGTCGAAGTAGATTTATCTTCATGGGGATTGGATGCATTTATGCCCAAAGATAAAGAAGCTAAACATGCGCGGAAGAAGTCCAAGCAGCCAAAAATGTTTCCAAACCCTCATCCGGAGGAAGATGTGCATACGGGAAGTGTAGATGCTATTCGTAGACGTCCCATGGATACTCATAGAACGAGGAGCCTTGGAAACATCGACGACATGGGTCTCCGAGATGCATTTGTCACACTACCTGCCGACAGAGCACGGAGAGTATCTATCGGTTCTCCCCTTGACCTGGCTGGAATGCAGCCTCCCGAAAGGCCGTTCTCATTGCGAGGCGGATCTGAGCATCCCTTTATTGATTCACTTCCTCAGGCTCCACCCCTTCATTCCATTCCATTCCCAACAGGTTCTATCAGGTCACAATCACCGTATTACGAGGAACATCCGAACAAAGAACCCTTACACTCACGCAGGTATTCTAATGCCAGCTTAAACTCTCGATATGTACTCCAAACCACTGACCAGGATTTGGATCGAAAACGCACAAATTCCATCGCTACATCGTTCCAATTGAATGATAACCTTTTTGCTCTGGATCCTCCTGCTAATGCCTCGAAGTTCGATCCCAAGGCAGCTGCTCATGCACGTACTATGTCCAACGCCTCCTTAGGGTCGCGTTTCCTAGGTGGACAGTTCAACGACGCATCTTCCGTCTACACAAATGTCCAACCAGGCGGTGAACGTAGGCTTTCAACAATGGAATTGTTGCGACCCAAAGTCCTGGTCATGCCCAGTCCATTGCAAGGGTCCGCCACAGAACCGACTCGCAATGATACCCCACGAGATGGCTTTCTTTCTACCTCAGAGAGTGGACCTCCTCTTCCCCCTGGCGCTCGTTCAAACCGCCGTTTATCTAGTAATCTGGCAAGTCTGGAACCAGACGTGCCTATCCCATCCAACTCCTTCATCCCCAACCCTCGGATGCACATGACTCTCTCACAAATGACCTTTAGCAACACTTTGCAAGTTGGGGGAGAGCGCGATATCTCCTATTTGGATGTTAAACCACAATGGCCTCGTGCCACTGAGGAAGGCGAACAAATTGATCTGGATCCTCCTGAGGAAGAAGTGAACCAAAATGAACTTGATGTACCGCCACCACTACCCTTCGGTAGACCAGCGGGAAAGTTATATGGAAAAAGTCTCATTGATGACTTAGAGAATCGTAAGGCCCAGATGCGGAGTAAACAACGGTAAGTTACCTGTTACAGTTATGTGGATCAAACATAGTTAGATATATCCCATCCAGAGTGTTTACGGGTGACCAACGCCCTTCAATGATGGCTCGCGGCTCAACACGGTCAAGCACAACAAACGATCCAACAATGCTCCAAAGTTCGGATAACACCCGCATTCTCGAACGGCGGAACTCCAGCCTTAAGCCCCTCCTCAATTTCGAGGATGAACAGCATCTTGCCGTTCCGCAACGTCCTACACCCAACTCTCGCTCTGTCTTTGGCGTTGATAAACTATGGGAGCGAGAAATGGCGAAGTTGCGTGAGATGGAGGCAGAAGAGAAGCTCGAAATTGAGAAGCAAACACAAATGGAAGCAGACCAACAAGGCAAGAAGAAAGGAAAATACCAAGGTAAAGAGGTGGAGATAACCCCAGCCATTGTGGCCTCTCAAGATACCTCCCTTGCCCCAGAGGGGAGTCCTGTGAACAAGCTACCTGCAGAACCTCCTATCCTCCCTGTTATTCCTACAGCTGTCCGTGGCCCCCCACCTAAAGTCGATGATGATGATGAGAGTGACTCCGATAGCAGTGTTGAAGGACCCCGCGTTCAACAATCAACAACCACTGGGAAATGGTTTGATGATTCCGACGACGAGAGGCCCCAACCAGTGCGGACCATAGGTGTAGGGGCTCGATATCAACGTCGCGGCCAGGCTGCGAATCCAGAGAGCGATGAAGATTTACCCTTGTCTGCATCAATTGCCAAAGTGCTGAATACAGGTGCTCCAGGGCATCGTGACGACGATTCTGATGAGGAGAAACCTTTGTCCATGCTTATGGACAAGACTGCAATTCAAGGAAAGGACGACGACGACGAACCACTTGGTCTTCGTGCCTCTGCAGCTTTCATATCACACCCGCCCACTGATGCAGACGATGATAAACCTCTTGCTTTCTATCCAGAGCAACAAAGGCGCACACAATATCAGATGTTACTACAGCAGCAGTTCCAACAGCAGCAGCTCCAACAACATCTCCAACAACAGCAAATGATGATGCAGGCACAGTTACAGAATAGCATGTTTTTCAATCCATCAGCTATGATGTCAGGATTCCTACCTCCCCCTATCCCTGGACCTATGATACCACCAACGGTACCTATTCCTGCACCATCCCCTCCTCCCATGCATGACCCCGCTAAGTTCGCACGACTAGACCGCTGGAGGCGTGATGTCGCTGTTGAGGGTAGTGTTGATACAAACTAGTCACTGGATTTCGGATTCTCATTCCGTCTTGTTCTTTATTACTCTACTATCGGTATTTGCTACTCTAGTAATACTACATGTCATATCTTATGGGATTTAGCCATCAGTTTAATGATCAGCAATAAATGGATTGAATTACGCGTAAAGACATGTAAAGATGATAAACTATGAACTATACTCGGGTCTCTGGATTCGCTATCCAGAGTTTCCTCTTAGGGACTGTTACTATAGATACATCGCGTCGATTCATCTCCTCCTCCATTATGCGCTGTCGCATATCGTCATCTTCGTTGTCATAGTCTGGATCCTCATGGTAGTTTGTACTTTCGTGCTCTGTTGATGTAGCTGCTCGATATGGAGGCTGATGCCAGGCGTAAGGACTTCTCTCTTCATTACTTGGGAAGGGATATTGTTCCTCTGACGGTGAAGATAGGTGTGTACGTGGTTGTTGCTGAGAGTCACTGCCTCTTATTCGGAGTATAAAGGGGGATAAGAGAGAATTGGATGACGAATTCCTCCAGGAATGATATACAAAAAGTAAGTAAAACGCAATGCTAACGGCAAGAAAGGCTGCGAATGTGCCTCTCGGGCTGTGTGCCCATAATGCAACTAGCGTGACGACACATAATCCAAGGAGAGAAGTATGGAAAAGAAGTCGCAGCGATGTCTCCAGGATAGGAGGTGAAGGTGGTGGAGGGCACTGGTTTGCTTCAATTGCAGTCATGAGCGGGTCCATGGTACCGGGTGTTGACGCCTCAGTGGCCCTCTGAGCAACGCCAATGGCATAATCAAGTTCACCCTGAGAATAGGTCAGGTGAGTTGAGTCCTGTAGTGGACACGAAGTAACATACCACTGCATTGAGACTACGTCGTCGGGCCATCCAGTCCATATCACTCAAATTCCTTAGATACCTACCGGGGTGGCCATCACTAGATAGGTCAAATGCTGTTGCAACTAACCGACCATTGCTCGAGTTTCGTGGTCTGGTTGGTCGATTGAGTACAGTAAACGATCGCAGCGTAGCAGGAGAAGGACTAGATAAGGTGGATTCTTGGTCAGGAGACAAGCGGCCTTCATGTCCCATGTGAGTTGCTGTTGAGGAAGGACCTACAGAGCGAGTCCGTGGACGATCATGGGAAGACTCTGAGCGGCTTCGATGTATTCCACTGAAATTTTTTTCGACAGGTGTCGGAGAATTTCTTTCTCTCCTAAACCCGTATTTTTTAATGTATTGGGCACACGTGACTGCTCCAAAAAGCAATGGAGTTACGGCGTATACCAGAATAAAGAATGCCAGAGCAGCTTGACCGTGTGCTGTCTTCAAGGTTATGGTAGTAGACCCGTCACTTTTTGATAAGGGTGATATAGAAGTGAAAGCGATGGCAAGACCGCTGAGCGCAGATGCATAGGATGCGGTTGTGAAGACGATGAACATGTATAAGGAGATGGGGCGATAATTTGCAGCATGCAAGGGGAAAGTAAGGCGATAACAAAAAACAGAGGAAAAGAGAAGAACAACGGAGAGAGAGGACAGGATCTTGTGAGCAATGGATGTGGTATATTGAGATGTTAGTGATGCAACAGGGCTCGTGGGTGTTGGAGAGGCAGAAGTGCTATGAGAGGGTTCCAATTTGCGTGAGGCGCAGGCAGGGAGGAACTGAATTGTAACACCTGCACCATTGGCGTCGATGCCAGATCGGAGTTTGCCATCTCCAAATCCTGACCAACGATCTTGGTTTGAAGCTACTCGGCCATTGTATGCTCGAAGAAGCCACATATCGTTGAGATAGCCTCCAGAAGCATCTTGACCACCGTACATTATGGTGTCAGTGTACATACTTGGAGATGAGCCGACTAGACCGGAATTGAAGGAGTAGACAGCAGCACCTGATGCACTCATTAACTAGACATTCAGTTATGTGAGATATCAAGGACACGAACCTTGTCTCGGCGGAGGGTATCGTATTTTTCCAGAATCACCAGGATCACCGGCTGGCAATATTCGAGTCCAGTTTCCAGTTTGATAGGAAAGGACAGCCTGGGCAACTGTGAGCAGCCGTGGGAACGAGTCAAACTATCGTCAGGACTCACTATCTCCCCTTGTTGCCTGCCATTCTGGTCATCCCACATAGACTCATCGAACAAACCTTGCAGTAGGAATGCTTGTGACAAAAAAGTGTCGGATGCTGTATTTAGATTAGGAATGAGTGAAGCACCTAGACGTGGTGCTGGACAAATTTGACAGGAAAAGCTCCTGGGATTATTGGTGGAGATCACAAAGCCATCTTGCTGAGCGCACGAGTCGTTGATCGAAGTTCTGTCACACCCTCCATACGAGATGATCGTGGAACCTATAACCGTCCCGGCCTGTCCAACCTTGGGCGGCAGATCCCTGAGGCCAGAGACCTTTTCCCAACTACCAAACAACGACTGAGGACTGAGACATAAAAACAATAAGACATAAGAACATATGATCGCAATCGAGGAGAGAGATTTGACTACTTGTTTGAGCTTAGAGTACCAGTCGTTAAAAGTTTCCATGTATCAGATAACGGTTGAGCCTGAGAACCATCATCACCGCCGGAAAGGTAGAATGTATTGTTGGGAGAGGATAGACCCGGATCCTGGGTTGTCGGTGTGCGAAGATCAATGCCACCAGAAGCACCCCAGCGAGGGGAAGGACCTCCAGGCGAGAGCTGCATTTCAGCCCATATCTGAGAACCAAAATCGAATGCCTAAGGATTTCCGAGTTTTGAGTTGGTGTTATGATAGCATAAAACGCTACTTACCCATATGTCAGAAAGGGGTTTATTGTCGTTGCCCTTACCACCAATGACTAGGAACGCACGACGACTGCGCTGAGATTAGTGGCGTATGTGTATGGAGAAGGATGAACTGTTACGTACTAACTGGCGGCAGCATCTGTTCCAAATATAGCTGCGCTGCGCGGGGGAGGAGAATCCAAGAGAGACGAGGGTAGGTTGAGAGGCGGGGAAGGAGCTCTCCAAGTGAGGCTAATGAAATCGAGGCTGGGCAACGAGAGCGGTCAGTCAAGTTCTCCGCGGAATCTTAAGCCCGAAGCCGGGCATAACTTTTAGGACGCACAGATAGGTGTTGGATTGTGGAATTTTATTCTGCTCCCCACCAAAGAGAATAAGGGTGTTACTACAAGTGCATGTATGAGCAAAGCCACAGCCAGGTCGACCAAGCAAGAGAAATGCAGGGCAGAGCAAACCTTGATTGATCGTAACCGATGGATGCATCCTTTAAAGCTGGCGGTTGATCGCCTCGAAGGAGAGGAGTAAGTTCAATCCATTGAAGTGGGGGTACCACAATTTGAGACATGACACTAGTAAGACTATTGAAACCAAGAATGAACGAGAGGAGACACCATTTTGGTGGGGACAAGGGGACCATGGGCCCAGGGGTGGGCGTTGAGTGAGGCAGCTGGATGCCTGTTGTGTTATCACGTGATCATAACTTGTGTCTGATGCAATCTCCATCGAAGCGACTGCTATCGGAAGATGTTCATTCTTCTAATATTGCTCTTGACGGGTATCTCTTCTTATTGATCTCGTGTATCATTTCATGAACCCACCTAAACAGTCACCATGCTCCCGATATGGCTGCTAAGCTCAGAGACACAGCAATGCGAGCTCGGATGAGTATGTCCCCTGATATCTCATGGAGGCTTGCAAACATAAATATAACGCGTTTTATACTTACTAGACGTATCGAAGGGCTATGCAACTAATAGATCTCTCGTTACCCCCCATGCATCTCCCACTAAACCCAAATCCAACGACTTATTCGCATCGGACGCCGATACCCTCAAACAGGTCTTTGCGGCTTTACCACCTGGAGCTACCCCTCCAGTTTCCCCTAAAAAGCGAGACAGAAGCGAAAAATTAGATCCAAACAGTTCAGATGATGAAATGGACGCTTCAATGCAGACCGACGAGCTTTTACTCACTAATCGCATCATCAAGCCCTTGAAGAGAATGGCTAAGCCCAAAGACACGCCTGCTCCACTTCCTTCAGAATAGTTCGGGGAGTTATGTAACGCGTTATGACTCTTCTATCCAAACCCGAAATCACTAGCCTCGATTGCATCTACTACCAGCCGTTTCATTTCTTTGCATCTCCCGAGTCCTATTCGTGTTGACGCGCGATTGTTTTCTTTTAACTAAGACACCTGGTCGCGGAATTCGTGTGTTTGTACGTGTCCGTCATGATCGATGCTAGAAACAGCTGACATTCAACTCCAGAAACCTATGGGCCACATGGCCTTTTGTCCTCGGAGAATGTTATGACAATAGGAACTATTTGCAGGATCCTGACAATGTCGAATATTTGTCGTACCTTCTTCAAGTCTCATGGGAACATAACGACCACGTTGCATAGTATTCTATTTTCATGTAGCGAGTGTGGGAGTCGGGCATGGGGATCCCCACGAACGTAGGATTTGGCCCCTCATTGTTTTTTTTGTGTTTAAAGGAGCCGCCATGAATCTAAGCGTGTTTTTTTTTTTCATGTTTGGTCAAACGAGGTCCAAGGATTCAGAGCTATGTGTACATATGTTGTTGAAGCGAGGTGTCGAAATCGCCTAGATTGCCACCCGGCCCCACAAGTACAGGTGATCACGTTTATATACAGCTTCTTCATGTCATCTCGGCAGAACCCACCATTAGGCAGTCTAGCGGTCCAAGCACCGTCTCTAGCACCTCAGATCGTTCGAGTCTCTGCTTCAACTTGCTACGAATTATCTTTGTTTAAAGGTCCTTCTTGATTCCACTTGACCTCAGCACCGACTTATTCGTATCACTGGGTTTTTGACACACGACTTGACTATGAACAGATTTGTTAAAAGAATACCGCAAACTAGATGACACAATCACAATGCGATTTAACCGAACAAACGCCCAAGTGAGGGACGAAGACAGGACAGGGAAAGCCTCGAAAGGGACGGTTCAGGATCAGGCTTGTTTGTACCTGTGGAGAGAACTTGTAGGTGGGTTCCAAAATGTACGCTTCCATATCCAGTCGATTCCCTTCCTTATTCTTTTCCTTTCAGCTAATTGGAAGCGTCGGACAGAATTAATAGAATACTGTACGCAGGTGGTCGACCGTTCTATTGGCGATAAGCAAGACGTACTCGCTCATGGAACTAAAGAGCTAGAGCCAGCTGTGAGACGCCAGATGGAAGCAGCTATGTACTCTGAGTCAGTTATGGTACGTCTAATACCCCTTTTATACTATGAGAATGGACTTTCTCCCTCACCTCACCTTTACTCCTGTGTTGAAATTTGAAGCGGAATCAAGTACACAACGAACTCACGGTAGAGAAGATAGTCAGGCACCGATCTCTGGACGGTTTGTATCTTGCCAAGTTGAAAGTCCAGGAATGAATTCTAAAAGTGTTTCATGTTACCCCCAATTTTTTTGGGTTTAGCATTTCGATCTCGGTGCAGGTACTTTGAAGTCCCTCCAGATACTGACGCGCAGACTCGACGGTTATGGGAATCGGCAAAGTCTGGATGATAGAGGATTAACCAACAGTAAGTTGTGTATCGGCGTGGAGTTGGATGGGGTAGTACATAGGTGCAATAGTAGATTTAAGTTGCAATTGGCGCAATAAATGCATGGCGTGGTGGAGTTGACTCTGAGGCTACAGCCAATCACAATTCGTGTTGCCCCGTTGCATTCATCCCTTCTTACGAACTCCCATGTTCAAGTTTCCAGTTCTCCTCTCTTCCCTTATCCCCATATCAACTGCTCTTGCTCGCTCATCTTTACTTGTTCAGACTGACAATGGACAACAACCTTTGAGTACTGACGTCAAGGTTCCTGTTTCTCTGGGTGTCATGAGCCAATGCCCCGATGCCCTTCTATGTGAGACCTTATTCGACCAGGTGCTTCAGCAGGTTAGAGATCAAGTTGACTTATCATTACTCTATATCGCCAAGTACGTTCCCTCCTTTGCACCCGTACCTTTCTTGTTGCATGTCTTCCCATGTTCTAGCCAACCATTTACAGACGGAGTAGGTACAGCGAACCCGACTCATCTCGTCCAACCTGTCTACACGGGCCACAAGAATGCGCCGGAAATGTTCAGCAGCTGTGTGTCAAGAAATATGCTGACACTCAACAATGGTGGGATTTTGTTCAGTGCCAGAATTTCCAGGGACGCAACAAGATTGGGTCATCGGAGACTGCATTTAAGTGCGCTGAATCAGCTAGTATTGATTGGGAAAATAGTGGTGTTGGGAAATGTGCTGGATTAGATGCGAATGGTACGGCTCCAGAAGGGCTGAAGCTATTGGCAAAGAGTGTGAAAGCAGCCGAGGAGTTGGGTATCAAGTATGTGATGTTTAATTCGCTGCTACTTGTCCGTATCGAATACTTATCTCTGCCTTGTTCCTCTGTACGATTAGGAAAAGTTGTACCGTTGTGATTAACCACGAGAAAGTCTGTGTGCATGATGGTGAATGGAAGGAATGTGATGTAAGTCCAGCCTCCGCTTTCTCGTTCGTCACAATTATTTACATTACGTTCTGGAGGCGGGCCACACTGTCAACGACTTTGTCCGTCAGATTAACGATGCATACCAGCGTCTGAATAGGTTGTATTAGTCTCATACTTTCTTTCGAAATTTTACAAAAAGGTTAGGAATAACTGACTGAATAACTCCTATACGACTTTATCACCGTATGAGTTCATAAATGATAGTAATGATGTTGATACCGATGAGAGGTACTGTTTGATTTCTGAGTCTCAGAATGTAGGAGGGATGCGTGGACACGTACTGCGCATGAGTGTCCGTACAGCTGTTATTAAGTTTACTATTTTGACTTTGATGCTAGCATCTGGTGGACCTGCACCGTAACCAGAAGCGTCATAAGACTGGTTATAACCTTGATGCATTGTGTTTTGTTGTTGATATTGTAGCGCAGAAGAAGAGAAGCCAACTAGGAGTGAAGTAGTTCTGTCAACGAGGCATTCCAAGCAGTGGCTCAGAGAAAATACGTACTCCGGGCAAGGAAACGCTCTTCACTGAGGACAGCTACGGCATTGAGAAGAAGTATACTGACGTAGAAGAGGGTTCCAAGGATTCCAGTGACGGCCATGAGGAAATTGATTGGTGAGGGAGTAGGTCAAGGAACTGCACAGGTCACGATATTTATTCCATCTCCTCTCCGTCTCATGCAGCGTGGTAACGTCTCCTTCTCTTTCCTGACTCAATTAGCCGCTAATACCAATACACAGGTAGAACTACAGTTGCAATGTTTCATTCGTTATCTCGCATTGCAACTCGCCGTTGCACGCGTCAGCTTCACTGGACCAGCAGTTGCTCGTACGTGGTCATATTTACCTCTCACTTAAAGATATCTTCAATTGACTTGGAGCACACAGTGCATCCTTGGGAAATCCTATAGATTGGCTCCAACGACGGATAGCACCCGTCATACGCGAAACGCCTACAGAGGAGCAGATCGCTGCTGAGAAACAACAAGCAGCAGCAGAAGAAGGCAAACGCAGTTTATTTGACACGGCTGCTAAACAAGAGATCAAAGAGAAGAAAAAGAAAGCCAAGACTGTCTTCGATCCTTATGGTCCTCCTGTGATCAAAACGCTTCAGCCCACTTCTGTGAGTCTACCCAATTCGATGGGGAGCGTGGATTTCTGACTGGTTGTGTGAAAAAAAAAAACTTGTAGCACAAATACTCTACTGCGAATTTCAAGATTTCTCACAGGAAACTTAATTTGCTCGGCAGACAAATTGCTGGCAAGCCAATAGATTATGCGATTTTGCAGATGCAGTTCAGTGAGAAACGCGCGAGTAAGCGTATTAAGAATATGCTCCTGACCGCTAAACATCATGCTGTACGGTACAAACGACTGGATATGTCTAAACTCGTTGTTGGTACGTTTTTCACGCGTATATTTTGATCATTCTCAGTGACTGAATCGTGGGTATATGTATAGCTGAATCGTGGGTAACGAAAGGTCCGAATACACACAAGCGGCTCGAGCCTCGGGGAAGAGGTCACTTCGGAATCCGAGTACATCCTGACTCGCGAATGCATGTGGTGTTGAAGGAGGGTAAGACTATTGAAGAGAAGAAGAAGGCAGAGTTTGAGAGGAAATTGAAGAGAATTGTGAGCGCCAGTACTGTAAGGGAGGACAAGCCAATACGAAATCCAGCACCAATGTGGGTTTGGTAGGAGTGCGACTAGACGCGGGAGCTATATAAATAGACGACACGTTACCTACTCATCTATCTCTCACTTCCTCAGAGTACAATGCTACTCCCCTCATTCCTTTCTTTCCTCTTGTTAGCGTCATCCGTTCTCGCTATCGCTAATTTTGAGAACAGTGCCATCGTGCGCACAATCGAACTCGGCGGCTCTCTTACACACGTCACCACCACCTACGCAGCCAAGGCTCTCATCGACGATGTCCAGTCCTACCTCATCACCATTCCGAGGCTAGAGAAAGAAAGATCTAGCTTTGTCGAGGTCAAAATCAAAGGCCAAACGAACCCATTGCCCGCTGAGTTTGACCGGGAGCGTTTCAAGTCTGTGTACGTATGAATGAGCGAGTTTCGGATACACTACACGTTCATGTCCTGTGGTTGACGCGAGTGCCCTTTTCATTAGCCAATATGACGCACTGAGAGTAACTCTCCCAAAACCTATGCAAGCTGGTTCGGTTGTTAATCTTGTGCTCGAGACTGTTCAAACGCGTGCATCACGTCCATGGCCACAAAGAGCTGGTCAGAGCGACGATCAGGCTCTCAAATATGACTGTAACCTGCTCGTAATCAGTCCTTACAATACCCTCGTTCAGAGGACCAAAATTAAGTTTGTAGTTCCTTGCCGTAAGCCTTTTATTCTTTCTTACTCGTGTGTATTTGAACAGGGCACCCAACCCGAATGTCATCTCGTACACTACACCCCGCGACGTGTCAGCTTATACTTTGGAAGATCCCGTCACTAGTGCTGGTGCTCTCATCACCTATGGCCCATATAGAAATGTTGGCCCTTCAGCTTCTGACAACTTTCCAGGACAACAGGTCATCCAGATTCATTATCAATACGACTATCCAGTTGTAGAGATAGTTTCGTACGACCGACACGCTCAAGTCAGCCACTGGGGTGCTAATCTTAACATTGAGGACAAGATTCACCTCAGAAACGTTGGTCCTGAGTAATTTTTATCTCTGAAATTATCCATTCTGTATCTCATTTTTATGTGCATTCTAGCTTGCGTGGTCATTTCTCCCGTCTGGAACATCAGCGACAGGCTTACAGTACTAAGCGTACACCTCACGTCATCCCTGGAATGGCTCTACACCTTCCCCCAGGAATCAGCAATGTGTACTACTACGATCTTATTGGCAACGTATCCACCAGTGCACTTCGTACTGCTCCTTCACCATCTTCACGTGCAGCCCGAGGATCACAGTTCAGTCAACTCGAATTGAGGCCCCGATATCCTCTTCTCGGTGGTTGGAACTACAGTTTCACACTTAGCTGGGACTCTCCTCTGGCTGATTACGCAGGATGGGACAGGCAGAGCAGAATGTTCGTACTCGAGGTACCGTTGATGACGTTTATCCCTGCGAGCGTGTACACGAACGCAAGCGTGACGATCGTGTTACCAGAGGGCGCAACGTGAGTTATTTCTGCTGTGCCAGTTTCTTCGCTGAATAATTGGCCACGTATCATAGTGACGTGCAGTACTTCCCATCACATGCGCCAGTCTCACAGTCCATATCAACACATACAACTTACCTCGACACTACTGGTCGACCAAAAATCAGATTGAATTATTCCCATCTCACGGATCGTCATTCACTGGGAACGATATACGTGAGTTCATGTGAAAAATATCCAAGTTAATCTTCTAACAAATATCGCCACGTATCCCTGTGCGAACAATCCTCCGTAGGTCACGTACAAGGTCCCATTTATGGCCCACATGAAGAAGGCTGTAGCTGTAGGAACAGCGTTTTTATTGGTGTTTGCTCTGGGGTTGGTAGGACGACGGGTGAACCTGGAGTTACATAACCCAGTAAAGCAGAAGTAGCTGTAATACCATACTAACACTCAACGTAGAATACTGTGTTTAGCGGTCTTGCGAGAAATAAAGATTATTCTGGGAAGAATAAGGGATTGCGGAATAAGTTACTGAACCGAGTACATGCTATGTTTCAACTAGATACAACTAGATACAACTTGAGTGACGAATTGTCTATCAATCCGGTCGGTCACGCCCTATAAAGCTGTGAAGCGTTATTAGGTGGCAGTTTAATGGATCAGCGACTCTGGCCGGGAGAAATTACAAAGTCAGTGTATCCTGGGTTATAGCAGAAGAATCCGAGAACAACCACTCACGGTTTAAGGAATGTAATAACTGATGTCGTGGTCCCTGATAGCTCATCCTGGCACGCGTAGAAGATCCCTTGGTTACTCAGCTTTCCGTATTCGAAATATAACATTGTTCCTTTCCACTTCCACGTGCCCGGGACACCCTGCTTAAGCGATGTTATTTCAATTCGGAGAGCATGATCCTGAGCCTCTCCTCTCCTCGTCATCATACCAGTGGCAGAGGTAGTCGTGTTAATGACATTCACATGGAATACGGAAGAGACATTGTTGAGTTGGTACAATTGGTGGTTCTTGATAAAGAATATAGGAGGTTCAGTGAATCGGGGGCTGGAGCTTGATCGGATGGTGAGGTTCGTCGGAGTTCCTATGCGCAGTTGAAGGGTCATTTGATGCTTAGAGATAAGATATGCAAACGAAAGGATGTCAATGGACAGACAGGCACCTTTAACCCCGAGTGCGGAGAGATACTTCACTCCGAACCTACTTTGCTGGGAAGGAGTCATCGCGGTTATCCATCCTGCTCCTGGGGCCAGGCTTCCGCTCCCGTAATCTGTAGCTGCTGAACGTTCAAAGGTGGGGAATGCATAGGCGATCTGAGCGAGCTCTGCAAAGATGAGCAAGAATGTCAGAAAGAACATAATGTCAACCACAGAAGGCGCAAGAAGCGAAGGGAGTAGCGTGGGAGTGGTATATATAAGCAACGCGGAGAAACCGAGGGAACAGAGGCAGAAGATCGGAAGGAGTGAAAGCAGTCTGAAGGAGAACACGTTGCCTTGCCACCGTATAGACACACGAAAGGCTGCAGACTATTATACTGCTTTCTTAATTATGCCCGTGTTTGAATTGGGAGGTAAAATTATCAATATGTAGACTGGTCGACCACAAGATACTTTGAAAACAGCGGTTCGGAGACGAACTAGGGGAGTGTTCGCTTGGAGTCGAGTGCACAGATAAACTGATGATTGATCAAGATAACTGGGTAACATTGGTAACCTCTGCATAGGGCGATACCAGAAGTAAGGCTATCAATAAGAGGTTGATAGACCAAAGGGAATAGTGCGGCCATGGCCATGGGGACATGGAGAAAGGTCGGTAGTCAGCCGGTCCGATAGAGCCGTTTTTACTGCTTCATGCTTCGTTCGTCCTCTCTCTTACTAACCACTCGTCGGTTCGCGTCCACTACACGCTCCAAACCATCTAGAATTACATCATCTCAATCATCTAACACTGTATTATCGGATGAACAGCAACGTTTACCTCGTTACTTGCGTAGACAAGCCCAATTCGCCTCGACCAACAAACATCTTGCCAATGACTCGAAGAACCCCTCTGCAAAAACGGCCATTGTGAAAAACGGAAAGACTATCGTGCTGCTTGAACCCTATACTTTGTCTGCTCGACTGAGGGCACTTTGTGACAAGTGTAAAATTGACGAAGCTGTCAAGTATCTCAAGTCTACACCCTTGGATGCCCAGAACACTGCTGTCTGGAATACATTGATATGGGAATGCATGAAAGCGAGTAAGTTTTCCACCGCATATTCTCTATACACCGAGGTACGTTGTTCTATCTTTTACTCTTACTACTGGGTTCACTTCTCTTTTCTCTGCATAGATGAAAAGACGCGGCTTCAGCCCTACTACCCGAACATACTCCACGATGTTCAACGGGCTCTCGCGAATAAAGGACTGGCATATATACTCCAAACAACTGAAACACGCGCAGAGTATATACACTTATTTCATGCGTCATCTCCAGTCAATACAGAAAGAAGACCCTCGTTCACAAGATCTAGATATCTCTCCTCTAGCTTATTACATTAAAATTCTAGGCGATGCGGGACAATACCAAAAGATATTCGACGTTTATTACGAGTTGGAACCCAGCGGTCCACTCGCCGCCAATCATCTCATTTTCACCTCCATGTTCTCAGCCATCGCTCGTTTTAATACTACAGCCCGGAAACAGCTCAATGCTACACTGGCTGGAGTCATTGATACCAAGCTGCTTTGGAAGCAGACTGTGAAAGCTTCTGAACGGCCGAAAGGTTTTCCTATTGATCCACATCTTGTCACCTGCGCTATTCAAGCTCTTTCCTGTGGCCGACAGACTGAGCAGGCTCTCGCATTTCAGCTCGTTCGGGATTATTTCGGTCTCACGAAACCAGGGGATGCTATCACCACTGGAAAATTTCCTCTAAGCTCACAAGCTCTCATCGCCGCTTTGATGCTCTGCAGCTATTCCCACACACCTACTCTCTGCATACATTACTATCATCAACTTAATAATCCACAGTCCAAACTTCAGAAGCAAACAGAGGACCTCCTCGATCGCGGACATATGGAGGAAGTTCTAAAAGCCTACGTCACACTCGCTGCTTTAGGTGCACCTGGGCAAGCTTCTGAAGCTCTTAATGCCTTAGAGTATATGACCAAGCAAGAGTTTACTGCCTCCAACGGTCCAAAGATCCGTCCTGCCAAGTCTACATTTGATCTGGTTCTGATGGCTTGCTGGCGGGATGCAGATTGGACCTCAGCATGTACAGCCTTTAGCTTAATGACAGGATTGAGAACAAGTGATTTCGACACTGACAAGACTGCTGGAAGTCCAAAAATGCTCAAGCGATCGCCGGGCCGTAATATCGAGCCAGACTCAGAGACAATGTCCTCCATGCTTAGGGCGGCGACTGCGAGTGGGAACCCGACACACGTAGCGCAATGCCTACGGATAGTGAAATATGTCACTACCGAAAAGCTGTTCGCTCAGGTGTCCGAATCTAAGAAGCGAGCGAAGCATGAACTGTTCTATCAAGCTAAGCTGGCACAGGCCCTTACAGACGCAGTAGACTTTGTCGTTCCTCGAGGGAAGGGTATTCGCAGCCGCACCTCTTCCGCTCTGACCACTGCAGAGGCTATTTTTTCAAAGGAGCAAGTAGAAGAGTGGAAGAAGCTTCGTAATCTTCTGAGGCCCAATCTTGCCATTCGACCACCTTTGGAGCAGGAGATAAGGGCGGTGAAAGATACGGATAGTTTCATAGAATATGAAACAGTGCAGGGAAATGTTATATCCCCTGCTACACTATAAGGCACTTGGTCTAATTTAGATATGCTATTTCAGAGTGCAC
>CEMT01387436.1:4646-19351 GCA_900068985.1 Pterula multifida
AGTTGAGCCTCTCTAAAGCTGTCATTTAGCTGATACTACTAACTTCGATTATACTGCTCTTCCCTGCTCATGCTCGTGGCTACTGACCGAGTATGAGTGTCGTAAGGACGGCCACATACATGTGCTCGCATTGAGCTTCTTTACCTGGTCACCTTAATCTCCCAAATTGGACCGTAGAAGGCACGCTTGCTTAAGTTTGAGGATATTCTGGGGTGTGCGGGAGTAGAACTAACTACACGCAGGCTGCTCTTACGCTGGAATCAACGTGTTTTCCCACTACCATCGTTGGCCTGGTTGGATCCCACAAACAACAAGCACTGTAAAGTCAGCGGCAAGTTCTATTTAATTTTTGTAAGAATATTCACCTTGTCCGTTGGTGAACTTTCAATTTAGAGTCTCAAACCTTGAGTGGCGGCACGAATGCCCGATGGGCGTAATAGACTGAAATATCCCATGTCCCCCACTCTGTGACTGTTAAAGAAGCTTAAACATGAATTCTTCCGAGCCACCCTGGCCGCTGTCGGATAATTTGAAGTTCTTGGAACCTGGAGTACGCATGGTCAGGATAGTCTTGCGCAGATTTCGAACAACAAGCTAATCAATTTCCCTTCGGTGAGGCGAGAAGTAAAGTTAATAGGAGCAAGGTCAGATCGTGGGTCTCGATCAGAAATTTGACTATGGACCGTAACTGATAGTCCATTATAGCCAAACAGTTTCCTGGTCAGTCAAATACTTCACTGTACTGTGTACTTTGCTGAGCCCCAGACAATGGTAACATCATTGATTCGGACATTCCAGCGAGCTCACACTGGTAGTTCACCGATCATTTCAAGCTCTAGCTTGAATGGTCATAGATAGCAGGCTTCAACTTCGGCAATCGTCGTTGGGTTATCAACCTCTTGGAAATTTTTGCTACTCCCTGGAATTGTTGCTTCTCATGAACCTACATGCCAACCAGTCAACCACCTAAAGCAGCTAAAGACGCGACTCACGCGAGTGATTGGCATGGACCTACCGTCTTGTTCATTCGATCGATAGGTTATTGTTAAAGATCGAACTTCTCAATCACCTATCATTCTCTTTCTTCTCCTTTTGTTTGGTGATTATGAATCAAACGGATGAATCACAGGCTCACAGTGTCATCGCAAGTTCATTCCTTTGCAGTATTCACATTAAATAAAATATTACCCCTCAGTGAATTAATAATTTTATATAGATCAATGTCCGAAGTCCCCAAGGGCAACATATCGAATGAAGGCGCTGGGCTCTTCTTATCGGAAATACCCAAAAATCCATGGGAAAATAGTGCATGTTTTACTATGCACTTCGGAAGAGTCCTTTGATATCCAAGAACGCGGGCCATGCCGCAATCACACTGCTAATCGCCTTCATCTTGTACTACAGTCCAAGTGATCACTAGACCATGCATGTTATTTTTTCATTGAACGTCTGGGGAAATTAATGACGCTGGGAGCGTCGAACGTCATCAGTGACTGAGATTGTTTGTACATACTTGTTTGTCCTACCCTCTTTGAGCGTTGGTTTAGCTGTCCTTATGAGTTGAAGAAAAAATGAATGAAATCAGTCAGCGTCATATCAATATTGCAGCATATAGGTAAATTATACTAGAGCAGAGTCCTGAAATGATCCTGGAAGTTGCAAGTTTAGTCCGACAAAACGGCTTGTAGGACCGGTTTCAAGTTCAGCCAAGGGTACAAAGAGCAAGTCGTGTAAAAATCTTGTATTATACAGTACGATAATGATTAAACTTCCACGCAGAGATCATCTGATACCTCTTATCTAGGAGAATGCGAGTCAATTAGATATGTATGCAAGGTCAATAGCTGAGCTCTCCTCCTAAGAGTTAGCCTGCAGCGTGTTTCAATTCAAGCACAGCTCTTATATTACATCGCGGCGAAAGGGTGCCACTATATATTGGGTTTGTATCGTACATGAAACAGTATTATCAGAAGGAACTGTTACGTTCGGGCTCATCGGGTCGAATGAGTGCCTACTAGTTCGTACGTGACCCATGGACTTGAGGAAGCCATACCCGTTCACGATTCGAACTCACGAGAATAACCGGTAAGGTACGGAAGGAAGAACTCGGAAAGGAGATACTAGGTGAGGCCCAGATCGGGGTACCATTGTGGGACATGGTTGCTCGAGAGTACCACGGTTATGTAAGCGCAGCCTCTCGATGCACATGTACTCATCGTGTGTTTCTAGACCAAAATCTCCTTCAATTATACCCCACCGTTCCGGTATCTTGTATATCCGTTATGCTTACTATGATCAGGCACTCCGCAAGTTTCCCATGCCCAGGTACCTTTTTTCTGAGGCTGAAGCTGTGAGATCAATTATTGGCGATGCATTAACCAATGTCACTTAAAGGAATCATTGTGCCTCGTTGTAATCACACGGCGCAGATGTGAATTATCTGGGCCAAACTCAATAACACTGCAATAACGAACAAAGCTGGCAACTGGGCCAAGGCAAACCATATATAGACTGGGCGTCACCCAGAGCTTGTGAAATTATCCAGAGGATCGACTGGTACACTTAGTTCTAGCCTGAATGAAACTTTGGGAAAAATACATAATCTGTACTCAGGCTATGTCTGCCTCGACTCAAAGCGGGGTCTCACGCCCAAGTTTTCTTAACTACCGTGACTCGAAAGGCCTAGAGCAATTCGTCAGATTTCCATCTTAGTAGTGACTTGGTGATCGTTGCTTCGTCGAGGAGTTTATAATAGCGAATCCCGTGGTAGCCCAGAATTCGGCGTTGACTTTCTTATCTTTCGATTATACGGTATTTGTAGCTAGCGCTGCTAGTAGTAGTAAGGGAGACTCTGAGGGCTCAGTGGTAGACGATCATAGATCAATCTTCATTAAGCACGCAAAAGCTACTCTGATTGATCATAAGAGGAAGTTGACAGATCAGATCAAACACCGGAACACTGAGATAATTGGCGTATCATCCCGTACAGCTAGGAGAATTGAACCTGCGGCTGACCATTGGCGTCTGAAGTGTCCAGAGAAAGCATTGCCAATTTTGGCTAACTATATTGATCTTGATCTTTACGAGCCCATCTTGGTGAGCAACCCGGGATATCGTGTTAACGCTTGTGGATTCATGTTGTTTGGAGTCAAGAAGAGTACTAAGCCATATCAAATCGCAAGGATAGGTAGCGCATTGCACACGTACCTTTCCTTTATTTTATGGGCCCTGTCATGATTCGTATGTTCAAAATTTAGACAAGATACACATATCATTCATTGATGCTGTTCAAGACCATGAGAGCAGAGTCCTTGCTGTCACTTTGTTTATCCAGGGACATGCAGAGTGGGGCATGAGAAGATCTGTTTCCCCAGACGATCCGGGGAGCACGCAGTAACGAAGTGAATCGGATCAATAAATCGAATAACATGCAACATCGGGAAATAGTTCTAAGTAGCACCGCAATATAGTATTCAGTTGGGCCGACTCGTGTTTGAGGGAGCATGTGTGCACGTCCTGAATAAACGTCGTCTGGTAACAGATCCAAGTCATAGCGCTGTATCTGTTAATCAACTCTCAGATGACATCAAGACATCGCCCGAGATGAGTGTAGAACTAGACCAGCTGCCACGAGGATCAGCAAAGATGCGGGGTAACAGCTCGGCTAGATTAACACCATACTCAATGACTGGTGTAATGGCACAGATATCTGTGTGCTGTTAAGGTAAAAATCAAGAATTCCCATCGCCGACTCCACTCGAACATCACTTAAGTAACCGTGCGCGAATGCTAAGATAGGGTGAGTATTCAGTTGTTTACTGAACAAATAAATTAGTCAACCGTCCGAGGAATCACTTGTCCATGGAGTTTGAGCATAACACAATCTGGATGTCCTGACAAGAGCAACATCACTTGGCCGAGACCGGAAGGAAACGACAGAGCCGGATCTCTTTTCAAATGTCTAAGAGGATGTCCGGGACGCTTCTCGCTGCGTAATTATTACTTGCGCGCATACACTTGCTACACAAGACTGGCGCGGGGCTGTCCATATCTTGAACAAGAACATTGGTCGCCTGTGGTGACCGGGTCACTACCAGAAGGGCGCGAAACACTGAATCCAAAAGTGACCAGGAACACAAAGGAGCCCATCAACACCCGCGGACCAGATCAAATGGTTTCGGCTCGTGGGAGGTGATAAAAGCTTGATTTCAACCTCAGCTTCCTTCAAACAGAGGAACCAAGCGTAAGCTTGACGTCTCGTCCCCGAGGTGGGCGACACGACACGATGATGACAAGTAATGCCGCAACGATCGCGAATTGAAGAGTTGACAGATACGGCTACGGGCGATGGGAAAGTTATTGAAACACGAGCCTATTCTTGGGGACAGACAGACCACTTGCGTGAGCAGTAGAGGGCTGTCGGCTAGAAAAAAGTATGTTTCATCCGGGTCTTCCGTGCGCTCACTGTAAGCGCGAAAAAATAGAGGTTGCGGTGGGGGAGGGGTGATGGAAAGCCATGGAGTAAGACTAATGATAAAGAGCGTTGCGGGGGATCCTACTTGGGCAGTTACCAGACGCTGAGCTACCTCAGTCTGACTGAGCACAGCGCTTGTCGACAAAATTGGGGCTATTCTATCATTATCAATGGACTCTGTGTAAAGACGCCAGGTGGAAATGGGGGGACGCACCATTAATTCTCCGGTTAGATCAAGGATGTGTTGTTAGCGCTGTATTCTGAAAGAGATAGGTACCAGTGCTGCAACGTTGCACAGTGAAAAGTCGGCGGTTACTTGTACACAGAACTACTAGGGCGTACAGGTCTGGATAGGCGAGACTGATCTTGGCTGGACCATGGTTTGATAAGGAACCAGGAGACAAGACAAGATGGTCTGAAACGTTAGTACTAGATGGCATTGGGTATGATGTAAGAAAGTGTACTGAATCTACTATTGAAACCCGCGGGGATTGTGCTTTTATTGCGGGATGTGTGCATCACCGGCAGTTTATGAGGCGGCAGTCGCATGATTGGCAGATTTTGAGGGCTTTGATGAGCGGGATTAAAGTAACCAAGTTCAGAAAAAGACTAAGTACGAGGCCATTCGTGCCCTGCAAGTCAGATATGGATCCTCTGAGTCCTCGGACCCTGGTAGTCTGGGATCCGGAGTTCGTAGCAAGGTCGTAGTCGAGAGTGAGGTGGTTTGTCACATGTCACAATGACACTGTGACTGTCAGCCATCGAACGCACATGTGATCAGGCGCACTTCCCTGTCACGGTCGCTTTGGACGCAGAGCTGACCATGACATGAACTCCATACACCCTTCATTTTCGCTACCAAGGTCCATTACCCACTCCAGGAAAAACATTTGGCATCTTGCGCTTATTAACTTGAAATATTCTGTACTATCGTTTGATCCCTCGGTAAAATTGAATGGAGAAATCCCGCGAGGCTCACGAAACCGAACTCATCGATATCGATAACAACATCTCAGAGCAAACACAAATTCAAGATACCTATGTTTCAATTGAATGCTTTCCTCTTATCTTCTCTTTCATGTCACAAGGTCTACTGATCTTCTTACGACCAATCTATCGCTCGCTGCAGTATATATATCCTATGGACGGGAACTATGTTCCTTTTCATCAGCTTTGAACACAGGCCTATCGATAGGCCCTGTGAAGGATCTTAGGCTCTCCAACGTGATAAGCTATAGCAGGTTTATCAGCAGATGTACAACTGACCTAGGACGTTACGGCAAGCGGACGGTGTGTATATATCCATGGTCAGCAAGTCACAATCTCTTTCAATCTCTTTCACCATCCCGTCAGCTGGACTATGGTAAGGACTCTACTCTCCCCTAACTATTTTACTTACACCATTACAATCAATGACTATGCTCATGTACTGGTGTGTGTAGGGCATTAAGATCGAAACCGTGACCAAGGGTGACGAAAGGACGTTTGCCAAAATTGGCGGTACGTTAGCTTAATTATGATATCGTTTAGTGCATCATAAGACTCCTCATCTTTGGGCTCAATCGAAGATTTGTAGATCGTATAACGGTTCATTATGTGGGAACGTTGCGGGATGGCACAGTCTTCGACTCTACTAGAAAGAGGTGCTTGCTATCAATTATCTTTTTCGCAATAGCTGTCGCATGACCCCATATTCTACCAGAGGAGTGCCATTCACCACAGAGATTGGGATGGGAAGAGTGATCAAGGGCTGGGACGAGGGTGCGTCGCCTCGGTGAAATCATCTGAACCCCATCCGATATGGTGTGCTTGGTCGTGTTCAGGCATGCCCAAGCTGTCTTTAGGCGAAAAAGCTATACTGACCGTCAGTCCGGATTACGTGAGCCTCATTGTACCGAATATTGCTTTAACTACTTACCCTGATGTTTACTTACAGGCATACGGGGCAGAAGGAGTCCCACCATTGATCCCCCGCAATGCTGAGTTGAGATTTGAGGTAGAGCTCATAAGCATCTTCTGATCCAGAATATTACTGCTGTGTGTCATTTCCTTGACTAGGGTTTTTGGGGCCTGTATAGTAGTGTTTGCAACTAGGACTGGATGTATTCTTCATTTTTAGCTCTATGGTCTCGTGTGAACCTCGTGCACTCGTATGACGGTCAAAGTGTACAAAGAATCTTTCATACGACAGTTAGAGGCACGACGTTGGAAGAACATCCTTTTACTATGTACGGTAATAATTACTAGTACAAAATCAGAGTTTAGATCAATATCGTCCGCACCATTTGAAGGAGAGCACGATAAACAAAGCCGAGCAAAATAAACAAGACTCGGACCGATACTTTAGAAGATACAGTTGCGATCAATAAAACTCCACGCGATATTCCACGATACGGTAAAAAAAAAACAGCTCGAAATGCGGTATCTCAGGGCCCCTGTCCGCATGTGGACACGGGCAATTAAGTTTTTTGAGACAGGCATTCTCAGGCTGGTATCGATGCAATGCTATTCTGTTCCAGTTTATTGCGCCATTCTCATGTATTGCGTGGGTCCGATAACGCCCTGCTATTACATCTATATATATATTGCACTGAGCTCAATTTATCGGGCTACCTTCTCGATATCGTGCTGAGAAAAGCATTTGAAACTGTGCATCCTAAGGTTGTGCGCCCTGACCAAAAGGATCGGGCATGGTGATCTATTTTTTGCATGATACGTGCGCGTAGTCGCCGGTCTGGCGTCACCCTAAACCAGAGCCACCACCACCCACCACGTTTCTCAAATTATTTCGCCTACTCTCTCTGTCAGGCTTGCAGCGTCGCAAGATGTCTACTATTTCAATCCCACACGATGTGGAAGACTTTCTGGACAACTACCCTGATGTGCCAGACGACACAACACAATCTGCGAACCTCAGGTTCTACTCAAATCAGCTAAGATGTAGCCCAGACAATATGCTTGTAGATGAGATACACGAACAGTATGTCACATACGACATTTTTTCCCAAATAAAAAACTCAATTGTGTTGCTCAGGTGGTTTGGAGAGTATGATCTATTGGAACATAAGCATGGTTTCATTCAATGGCTGTAGGTAATTGCGTCCTCGTTTCGCATGTGTTTGTCGTAAGTCCAAACAACAAAATAGTTTTCCCACTCAAGAACATGGCATGAATTATCAGTCTCAGCCATTGCAGAAACACGAGATTGAAACCATGAAATCCAACTCTCAGATCGTGAATCGAATATTGCAATCTTATCAGCTCATGCTAGATTTTTACGGAATGAGGTTGGCGGACCTGCCAACTGGACTCGTCGACTGCTCTCTACCCCCACGAAACCATGAATCAAGGTATCGAAACCTAGTTCGTGCGTACACTCTTCTTCTACAACGTGTATAACCGATTGCAAACGCATCCTGTAGAATCACCTCATAACTACCTTCGCATCTCTCGTATACTCAAAAGTCTATCTGAGCTTGGACTTGAACATCTCAATGCTGGTTTCATACTTCATGTCTTGAACGAACAGAGCGAAGAAAGACGACTGAACACACCAGGAATCATCAGAAGCATGGATAGGTGGTGGGCTAATTGTATACGTAATCAAGAAGAGAGGAAGTGGATCGGTGAGATGATAAAGAAGGTCAGGACAGAGGATGGTTGGGTATTTACAAGGTATATGTATGAAAGGGCTTTGGAAAGGAGAAAGCAGACTGGGAGTCTGGGTGTTGATGTTGATTGCGATACGTGAACTACGGCCAAGTCCAGATTTCCCTTAGAGCAGTTGGTTCAGTGCTTGGAACAGCACCTCTCTCCTCTTTGTACCATATGCTGGACTTATTGATTCTAACAGTCCCTCGATGGTCTCGAAGAATTCCTCAGTTGTTCCATCGCAGTTGGGATGGTTGACCTCTTTCGTATAAGCTCAAAACCTGGGATTGATAGGGAATTGCATACTCACATAATAACCCTTCGAGCATAGTGTTATCTGGTTGACACTGTCCTCAAGCGTGTGAATGTCTGCAGACACAGATGACAAGAAAGATTGCTCTGGAAGTATCTTGAACTGCACGATCCCGAATGAATTCTCCTCCAACGCCCTGTGAAGCTCGTCTCTATAGAACAAAGATGGCTGCTGATTTCCGAATTCTGAATCTAGCTGTGGCATGCTCAATGCAGCATGGTTGGTGCAGCCTTGGCTGGTCGTGGAGGGTAGAGTTGCAGCCGTCTCATTGAACAGAACCTTCTAGCACAGCCATATGGTAGCTGGTAATCCTTGGAATGAAACCTTTTTGTCGTTGTTGAATTTGATACAGATAGACACAGATCTGACACTATTCTGAGAGTAACTACCACTGCTATAATATAGGTGAAATAGTTGATCACCCTCATTCCTCGGCTAATGGTAGTTCATGACTGCTAAAGTAGGTAACACGCAGATGAAATTTGAAAAAAGCAGGTGGTCCTTAGTCGTCCTCAGTCACTGCACGGTGAATAATCTCGACAATGTTGGTAATAATTGTTCTGTTTATTGCGGGGCAGTACACAGACCAGTGAACTTCAGGGATAATCAGGTAAGAAATATCTACGCGTTGCTCGATGCAAAGGGAGTGTTCGTATTATCGAGGGAGTATTCATGGATGCCCACGGTCGTCTCTATCGCTTGCGATGGATTCTAAGTGTCTTGTTGTTGTGAAGATGTAGAATGTGACGTCAAGAGTCAGGTTATCTGTCCTTTGACTCATAGAATTCTAGCTGCTGATATCAATGCCGCTAACATTGACGGTGACCCTTATAGGAAACGGGGAGATTCCCGCAGAGTTGGTAATTAACGGAACAGCTGCACGCCCTTGTTCCGACGAGGTGTGTGTTAGCATCGTTTGGATTGATTTTGTGAGAGTCGCAGCGAGCGCCATGTTGAATGCTTGTCGGTCTGAAGAACTTGGAGTCAGTAACTCAAACTAATTTGGGCCTATGCTGGGTTAAGTACCTCGATCTGTTTTAGGTTGCCGAATCTCAGCGTTGATTATCCTGTTGGTTGATGCAAGTTTACACGACCAAACGGAGTTGTGACAAAGGACCGGACACACCACTGTTCCCAGGGAACTTCTTCCTCACCCATATAGACTTGAAACCACGTCGCTTTCTTCGCGCGTTTCTCAGAGAATGTGACAATTATCTAAGATAATGATAATGAGCAATCGAATTACTGGCCAGTAGACCTCGCAGAAACTGACCTGACCTCGCTTATTTGGACCACCTTCCATACCTTTCCAGAAGGCGTCCACTTTCTCATTAACAAGCTGCTCTATTTCAAAGTTAGAAACACCTGGCTTTAAGTGGGGAAATCTTAAATAAGCTCTGATTTAGATGGAGGAAAACCTTGCGCACAATGGTGACATCCAGTATTTCGAAGGTTTGCGGCCGGACTAAACCAAATAAACGATGGAAGAATATGGCATGCAATACGCCCTGTAAGACATCTCTCGTTGTTAAACGGTCTAGAACCTGCGCTGTCCCATATTCAGTATGTTGCTTGTGAGTTCAAGAAAGAACTTAGAAGCTGACGAGGTCGATCGTAATCCTTGAAATTGAATCGGACATGGCAATCTGGGTGTAAGAAGTCAGGTGAATGCTTATGTAAACACCATACTTGCTTTCTCTTGTTATTGACTCTACAACTTGCTGCGATTCAACTTCAATACCTTTGATTCGCCTCAGCTGTCTCGTATGCTATTAATCAGCCGGTAACTATGGACGTCGTCAAAGCTGTAGAGACCTATGTTACGAAACTAGTCTCTGTTCCTGCTGCTATGAAAGTGCTACTTCTAGACACGCACACTGTATGTCGTACCAGCATCTGAACATTATATTTCAGGCATTGATATTTTATGGACAGACCCCTATCATCTCTCTAGCATCCACCCAATCTGTCCTGCTCTCTCATCAGGTTTACCTTACTGACCGCATAGACAACCCCAAACGTGATCGAATGCCACATATGAAATGTGTCTGCTTCCTTCAGGCCAACGAAGATAGTCTTGAAGCACTGTCAAACGAGCTGAGAGATCCAAAATACGGAGAATATTATCTGTGTCAGTGGGTGAATTTCCCCAGCCCTTGCTGATACATGGCACCCGCTCAGATCTCATACATTTTTCTGGTAGACTTTAGCAATATCTTAACCAAGACTGCTATTGAACGTTTGGCGGAGGTGGATGAATATGAGGTAGTAAAGGAGGTTCAGGTCTGTGCTGAGACTTTAATTTCTTTAAAACTTCACTCATATTTCTACTTGTTTGCAGGAATATTTTGCTGACTATGCACCCCTGCTACCATGTCTTTTCTCTCTCAACCATACGCCAACAGAAGAGAAACCCCTGTATGGTTCAAATCCGAACACCTGGGATCCTAAAGCTCTGGAGCGAACTGTGCAGGGGATTATAGCAGCTCTTCTCAGTCTTAAGAAGAAACCTGTTATTCGATATGAAAAGATGAGTGGTATGGCAAAGAAGCTGGCCTCAGAGGTTCAGGTAAATGTAGATTCTGCCCTTGCAAGGGTATCTCTTCTCATCACTCGGCAGTATCGCATACAAAACGAGACTTCCTTGTTCGACTTCAGATTGACTCAAATCCCCCCCTTGCTCATGATCCTTGACCGACGAAATGATCCCGTCACACCTCTACTGTCTCAGTGGACATACCAGGCTATGGTCCATGAATTGCTTGGTATCCAGAATGGACGCGTTGACTTGTCGATGGTACCAGATATCCGGCCAGAGTTGAAAGTAAGTACATTACTTATCGCAATCTCCTTCTTGAAGATGGACCCTATCACAGGAAATTACCTTGACGACAGGGACAGATCCTTTCTTTCAAGCCAACTATTTGGCCACATTCGGTGACTTGGGAACGACATTGAAGGATTATGTCCAATCTTACCAGTCTAAGTCTCTATCCCCCACATCTATCAATTCTATCGCGGATATGAAACGGTTTGTCGAAGAATACCCGGAATTCAAGAAGCTGAGTGGAAATGTCTCTAAGCATGTAGCGTTAGTTGGAGAGCTGAGTCGGTTGGTTGGTCGCGACAAACTTCTTGACGTGGGTGAAGTCGAACAGGGCCTGGCCACCAGCTCTGGAGCGGATTTCAAGGTAGGGTTTGGTGTTTGCCTTGCAGTGCGCCTCATCTTAGATAGATATCCTTTTCAGAATGTCCAGACCATCATTATGGACAGCAATATTAAACCTTTCAACAAGCTTCGCGTCGTCATTCTATACGCTCTCCGATATCAGAAAACTCAAACAGCGAACATAGCATCGCTTATCAAGTTGATGCTCGAAAATGGTGTTTCTCGGGAAGAAGCGCAAGTGAGAACAAATTCCTCAGTTGTGTGGTGATTACTCAGATATTGCTAGCTGGTGTATGTTTGCCTGAATATTTCTGGCTCGGACCAACGGCAAGATGACTTGTTCTCCACTGAGTCTATCTTTGCTAAAGGTCGCTCTGCTCTGAAAGGACTTAAGGTGTTTAAATACGATTCTCTCGACTTGGCAAGCCTCGTGCTGACGGTGTGTACTAGGGAGTTGAGAATGTGTACACGCAACATACCCCTCATCTCTCCCAAACGTTGGAGAATCTATTCAAAGGCAGGCTCCGTGAGACAAGCTACCCTTTCATTGAATCCGTGGGTCCAAATATTGGTCTGCAGCGGTACGCAACTTCAACTACGGGGTTTATGCAAGATTGAGCTGTATGTTTCAGGCCACAGGATGTGATCATCTTCATAATTGGTGGTGCGACATATGAAGAGGCCAGGATGGTAGCACTATTCAATCAGGACCCAGTCACCGGTTCGAATGGAGGGTTTACTTCGACTGCTGCAGGAACGAGGATTTTGCTTGGTGGAACATGCGTACATAACTCGTCATCGTATGTCATGGAACAGAAGTATGGGTTCGTTCTCAAAACTAATAGACGTTGTCCCAGGTATCTTGAGATGTTACGATCTGCAGCCAAGCTGTTCCCGACATCAGTATACGAGCCACCGCCAGAGTCTGCCTCTGGTGCCCCTTCACTAAGCCTCAATCTGGGTGGTGTCAATGTAAGCCTCGGAGGTTCTAGCACAGGTGTATATCGGTCAAGTGGAGATGGTGGCGTGAGTGTCCAAACCGATGGAATACGAGACGGTGTTATGAATCTAATCGGTAAGGTCAAACAAGGCGTAGATCGTATAGGTACTCTACCAGGCCCATAATTGTCATGTTGGGCTTGCAACTATAATATGCATGATATGACGCGGATGTTTAAACTTCTACTGCATGTCCTAGGTAGAACTTCGGCAAACTGAACCGGTTCCTAGCTTGGTAAGTTCACGCGTCGACGTGTCAACTCCTAATTCTAGGTCACGCACTTCACTTCTACTCCGCTTTTCCTTTTAGCTTTCCCTCCTTTTTTGTACTCATTGGTTTCTGTTACCATTTGGACATCATCACGATGGCCAAGGGTCTTTTTGGTGGCATGAAAGGCATCGATGCCTTCGGCAAGGTCTGTTCACGTTTTCCAGCACTCTGCACTTAGCCTGCGTTATAACCTACTGCTGCTTGCTAGACTATGGAAGATGTAAAAGTCAAGACACGTACTGGGGCTTTTTGTATGTCTAATCAATCTTCCCCCGCAACTCCCAAAGTTTGCCGGTGGACTGAGTATATCGTTGTGCAGTGACTGTGTTATCGGCTGCTATTATTATGGCATTTACAACAATGGAGTTCATTGACTATCGGAAGGTTAACATTGATACCTCAATCGTGGTCGACAAGAGCCGAGGCGAGAAATTGAGCGTGAATATGAACATCACGTTTCCGAGGGTGCCTTGCTATTGTGAGTAACTATTGCAAACTCTTTAGGGAGTATAAGCAGGCTCTGAAGCTAGCTCAGTGCTCAGTGCTGATGTTATGGACATCTCCGGCGAAACTCAGCGCGATATCTCGCATAACATCGTAAAGACTCGTCTTGATGGCAACGGTGTTCAAATTACCAACTCTTACAGTCTGGATCTAAGAAATGACATAGAGAAGAATAACAACAAGCCTAAGGATCCAAATTATTGTGGTTCTTGTTATGGAGGACTGGAGCCACCCAGCGGGTGTTGCAACAGCTGTGAAGAAGTCCGGAAGGCGTATGTCGATCGTGGCTGGAGTTTCGGCAATCCTGATGCTATAGATCAGGTAACATACAGTAGCCATGCTGAAATTTGTGTGCTTTCCTCATTGATACCTTTTTTTTCAAGTGCAAAGAAGAGGGGTGGACAGAGCAATTGCAAGAACAGGCCAATGAAGGATGCAACATCGCCGGGCGTGTGCGTGTGAATAAGGTCATAGGCAATATCCACCTATCCCCTGGGCGATCTTTTCAGAACAGCGCCAGGAATTACTACGAGCTTGTTCCCTATCTCCGAGATGATGGAAGCAAACATGATTTCACTCACAGAATCAACAAGCTTGCTTTTGAGGCGGATGATGATCACAATATCTGGAAAGCCGCAAATGCACGGCAACTTAAGAAAAGACTTGGTATTGAGGCTAATCCACTGGACGGAACAAACCACAATGTAAATTTATCTTGTTGTCTCGACGGACTGTTACTTATCGAGTCCACCTGGTCTAGGCAAACACGGCAAGCTATATGTTTCAATATTTCCTCAAGGTTGTCTCTACGCAATTCCGCACACTGGATGGGAAAATCGTTCGTATCGAACAACGTTTCTCACGAGATCAATCTGATGAATTTCCTCGCAGATCAATACCCACCAATACAGTGTAACACATTTTGAACGTGATCTCGCAGAGGGTGCACAAGGAGATACCTCCCAAGGAGTGCATATAACGCACGGTGTCACTGGTGTCCCTGGTGAATAAACTTTCACAGTAATATTGGCCGATGCATCCTGAGCTATCATGTTTAGGTGCTTTCATCAACTTTGAAATCTCACCTATTCTGGTTGTTCATTCGGAAACCAGACAATCTTTCGCCCATTTCCTTACCTCGTCAGTTTTGAATAGATTGCATTCAAGTTTGTATCACACTTATCCATCTTCCTAGGACTTGCGCAATTGTTGGTGGTGTGCTCACTATCGCCTCTATATTTGATAGTGTATTATTCGCTACCTCAAGAGCCCTCAAGAAGTCGAGTGCTAGTTCAAATGGCCAGACGGTCACATATGGCACCAA
>CEMT01387443.1:2265-13943 GCA_900068985.1 Pterula multifida
TATCCGAGACCAAGGTTGTTGCCTCGGTTCATGTCACTGCACACAGAGAATATGATTTTATGTCCATTGCAGCAAAGATTAGGACGGAGCTCCATCATCATGGCATCCATTCATGTACTATCCAACCAGAGTACACCAACCCTCGATTTGAGGTATTTGTCTTTCTCAGTCCTGACGCAATTTAACACCTGACACAACGACTTAGCATCAAGAATCTTCTTGTTTAATTGCCTGCCCACCAGATCGAGCCTGCAACCCAGCGGAAAACTCGTGCTGTCGTATGTGGATACGGTGTATATTGTATATTCTTTTATTGACTAATTCCTGGAACAATAGCTCCACCTCCTACGACGGTATAAGGATATGGGTGGTATTTGTTATGGATGAAGTAATACACACCCACATTTCTGCACTTGTATTCAGATCTTACTGCCCAACTCGCTAATGAACAGCGGAAAATTCGCTGTAAAAGGCTTAGAAGCTTCAAGTCGTTGGGCTATTGAAGCACATATACTACTTCCACCTCTTCTACCGCTTTTCAGGAAAGCTGCAAATCTCAGAGCAAGCGCAGCAGATGATTCACCCAGAATGGGCCTGTTCTCTCCATGCAGCGTGCGATATGATCGCTCTAGCTGCAACAGTGCGCTAAGCGTTGCTGAGATAATACTCACGGCTAGCTCTACTGTCACTGCTTGCTCTGAAGTTCTGTGTTCAGCGGAAGAAAATGCCGCAGGGAGAACATGATGCAGAAAGATTGGCAGCAGTGGTGGTCCATGTGTTGGAGTGACTAATGCCATTACAACAATTCTTCTGCAGGTTTCCATCTCACCGAGACTTGTCGTGTGAATCAATTCAGCCCATAGTAAATGAAGGAACTCGGAAGGAGATGTTCTGGCGAGACAACGAGACACGTCTAAGATAGGCGCTTTGCCTGCTCTAGTCATAGCTAAGGCAGCACGAATTGCCGCTTTAGGTTGTTCGTGCCAGGACGTGTCTATGGGTGTATCTTGATAAAGCTGGATTAGACAAGGTGAACTTCTGGCATTAGCCATTACCACTCTCACCCCACTTAGACAATGTGTTTGCTGCTTTGACTCTGCGGCTGGCTTCCGCTCGGCGAGTCAACATGGCAGAGGCCTCTTTCTGGAATCGTTTATGATGAAATAGTTTCTGAATTTGTGTTCCACAGATCCATAGGACAGGCATTGGGCACGAGTTAGATGTTAGAAACGTATACAGAACATGCCAGTGAACCTGGACAGGAAAGCTATGTTGAAATGAGTAGCCGGGAGCAATGAAAAAATCATGGCTCTACTCACATCCTGCGCTGAATGTCTCGAACCAAGTACCTTACAACGCCAACTAAAGTCCAATTAAGTAGTGGCCCTACAAAAAAAGATATGCCATTGTTCAATGCTTCTAAGTCCATCTTCTTGGCCAGGAGAGCGTTAAATGCTTGTTCGATAATCATTGGTGCAATTCTCAACAAAACTCTGGGCTGGGTAGACCTAACTTCGGGTTATGACACGACGCAAAAGCGCAAGACCTGCAGAGAGCTAACCTGAGCAAAGCATCATCAATTCCTTCGCTGCTAGGATCGAAAAGTGCCTTAAACCATGCACCGAATGCGACGATGTATTCTTCACCGAGCATCTCTGTGAGGGTCCCGGCTGAAGTCAACTTGAGGAATGCTGCTGAATGAGACTTGTCCCCCAGAGTGAATGACGTATTGGTGATCTAGATGCGATATCAGCTTGAGTGGAGGCTGGTTAGGGAAAACATACATGAAAACGTGCAATAGTGGACTGTATGAACAGTACCACATCTCCCAGGTGGCTAAACGCACTTTGAGGATCACCTAGGCTCTTAGTCAGCACACTGCGGCCTACAGTACAGAGATACTGACCAACGACATCCCAATTGTAGTGCTCTAGGAGCCCTAAACTGTGAAAGAGTAAGGTTTTAACCCCATCGTGAAGGGATATGATGTGGAGTGGGATATCATGCATATACATGAGTTTGCATAGCTGACTTAGTGATTCTGCATCAAATGTTGATGACAAAATCGCAAACCGCTTAGAGAGGGTGAGAATGATACCATGAAGTTTGCGCCTAGACTCACAGTTTGAATAATCTGCGCAAAATCATGATGTGAAGATGGATCTTGCCACAGGCGATCCAACCACAACACGCACTCCTTTGATGATATATCCATTGCAAGCTGTACCTCGAGGTATGCCTGAGTTATAAGCATCAGCACGATAATTACAGCCATCATAAACACAATCTACCTTGATGTCGAGCCCAGCATCCTGAGCTTCAGAGTGTAGATTGGCGATATGGCTATTCGAGACACCAGGGTCCATGGAAACAGCAACAGTCTGGTTAATCAAATTGAATTGCAACAACCGTTGGAGCAGTTCACGGAAGAATGAACGAGGTCTAGAATCACATTACTATGTAGACTGAGTGGAAGGGGACTACTCACAATTCCATAGCTTCAGACTTGTGAAGACAAAGGGATATAGCAAGGTCACATTGCTTCAGTAGTTCTGTTCGCCGAAGAATAGTCATCAAAGCAATTTGCAACGCATTATTCTAAAGAGACAATTAGTCCTTGCTAGCTCGGATTGGAGAACATAGACATGCAGACCCATTCAACTTCAGCACCATTTTCCAACTTCACTGCCTGTTCGAATGACCCAAGAATGTGCGGGAGCTACCAGTTCAGCTTCGTATGAGTTGGGATTAACATTAAGGTTGCAAAAAAATTGCTTACTCGACCGAGTATAAATGCGCGCCATGTTGCTGCTTGCCCGTTTCCTGACTGAGAAAGACAGCTGAATGCGGATAGCAGCATCTGCGTGTAGAACGTCGAAGGAGACCAGGATGTCCAACGCAATATTGCCAAAAATACTGCGACCGGATCTGTTGGCACTGCGGAATTGATATTGGATGACTCAACAAACACCTGGGAGACGAAGTGAGGAGGGTGGTGAGGCTGCAGCCTACGGGTAACCCACCAAGCTCTGTAGCGCTAGGCTGAAAGTCACGATATCGGACTCCGCATTGGGTCCATGTAGGGCTGTTTTTCCTATGGCCAGCTGCATCGTATGCATAGTCTGAGCCTCTCTGGCGGCTTTGGTATCGTTACCGATGATGATACTCAAAGACAAGACAAAAGGCTCCAAAATCTGTCTGACATCGTTCAGTAGTCTGTAATCTTGAAGCAGTTCACTGGCTTCTGCAAACAACAACATCGCTTGATTCGGTGGAATCTGTCACAGAGATGAGATTAATAGACCTGCACACGAGGGAAAACCTACTCGTGACATGTCTACGACACACGACAACAACAGTACCACCAGCTGAGAGCATGACTCCAACGCTGGATGGATTTGCGAGCTAATTAAGGAATGGCACGCGTTCAGCAACGCCAAAGCATCGAGGACTTTCGTTGCGATAGACATTGCGGGAGTATCATGAAAAGAACCCATTGACGCCATAGCGGACATTCCTGACGCATAATGTGCGGAAAGGGCGATCCTGCAGAGCAAATCTACTGTCCCTAAATCCTGAAGGTCGGAAGAACGTGCAGCTTGCAGCATAGTTGGAATGTATACGGATAGTGACACTAGTCCATCCTTGATCGCTTGCTCAAGATACTGTCTTAATCCAGGATCGCTGGGGTATGAGCCAAATAAGACCAGAACACTGTCTAGTCATATGAGATGCTAACAAGACTTTCACAACAGCCAGGCTTACTACTTAGTTCGTATTCGGGGTCCCCCTGACCGTGGAACTCAGTATTCCTTGAGAGAAATAGCTTGCACAAGGCTACCCACTGTTTAGAGATGCGGAATGTAGTCAGTACTGGAGCTGTAGAGTCAACTGTTAGATTACTTTCTGGGCCGAAATTCCACTTTGAAAAGAGTTCCTAGTGAGTTCAAGTAGCGACATCTAGCAATCAAATACAGACACTGTGTTCAAAGATCAGGCCTTTCACGTGTGGACGTGACTCTTGGTCAACAATGCTTTGCACTGAGTACTGAATACCATATTGCCTATTCACTCCAGTGAAAAATGAACTTAGGAATATGTAGAATAGTCTAGGAACTTTGTGTACTACTATATATTCACTATTCAACCAAGGGTGGTTCAACAGTGGAGGTTGTATAATACAGCTTGGGCTTAGGTAAATAGGTCGTTCGATATGATTGCAGGTAGAAACCCAGCTACACTAGCAGCAGGCCGTTCTAATGTGATGCATGATATCTAGAAGTTGTCTATAGCTGTATATCAAGCTAAGAATTGAACATTACACCTTCGCCATCAACCGCCTGGTCTCTTGTGGTGTAAACTGCAGTATGATTGAAAGAACTCTCACAAGATTCGGCTTAAAGGTACTCAGTCAACATACAAACAGCTAGATGGTATATAGAAAATCCAACAACTTACGCGCATCTCCTTGTGCTCCAAAAACTGCAGGATGACATTTCTAAGGTATTCTAGGTTCACCTCCTCGTCAGACCTGGAGGCAGGTATAGTAGGTGTGGATGGCTGGGGCGTAGCTGTATCGTGGTTGATAGAAACATCGGGTGCCGAGGAGGTTGACGTACGTGACGATGTTTGGTTTCGGCCGTCACCATTCCGCTGGGTTGTCCAGTATCCTACACCTGGGTTTCTCTGCTTCTCCAGGAGGGCAGCTGAGGACTGAACTTTGCGGAGTTCTTCTCTCAATTTCTGGATATAATGTGAGAAGTCATTTGTGATGTTCACAGAGGAAGGGCAAACCTTGTTCGCGGCACGGAGCTGTGTATCTCGACCGTTCAGCTCTTCAACTCGGTTCTCGAGTTCAGCCTTCTGGAGAGTGATCTCAGTCAACTTATTACTAGCACTCTCCTGAGAAAAAAATTAGTGATGAGTCAAGGCCATACAAAGTGAGACCAACCTGTTCTCCTTCGTGGCGACGTATCTGAGCTTGCAGCTCAATCATTTCATTAGCCCGTTTGCTAATGTCTAGTCTCAGAGATTCTATCTCTCGTTTCAAATCAGAGACTGTCTCATCACTCCTTTGTCGAGTTTTGGTAGATGATTCTATAACTCTACGCAGCTCATCCGCCTCCTTGCTCTTCTCCCGTAGCTTTCTGCTCCAATCATTCTCGCCTTCATTTCTCTCGCGTTCCATGGCATTCATAGTCCGTTTGAGGTCGGCAATTTTGAGCTCATACTTGGCTTCTATACTCGAGAGTAAGCGAGCAACCTCTTCGGCAGATGTTCCAGTAGGTTGATTGACCTCTTGAGCTGTACTGATCTCGTCAGCCAGCTGAGAGAGTCGGTCCCGCGTTTCTCGGAGTTGGTATTCCAGTTCAGTGTTTCGACTTTGCAGTGATTCAAGGTGCGATTGAGAAGACTCAAGTTCTGCCTGTCGAAGCTGTAAATGCTCGAAGAATGAGCTCTTCTCCTTCACCAAATTGTTAATCGACTTCTCTAGGGAAGATATCTTAGCGTCTCTCGCAGAAATTTCCTGTGCATGTGTATTCTTTGGGAGAAGGAATGAGCCTTAGAAAGACGCTTGAGTGAGAGCGACTTACCTTAGCAGTGACGACCTCCACTTCAGATTGAGACCTAACTGAAGCCAACTCTATCTCATACCGCTCACGTATACCTAGGATCTCTTTATCGAATTGAGTCCTCAGCCCCCTCACTGCATTTTCCCTCTCAGCATTAACTTCCTCCATCTCTCTTTGCAGCTTCGCCATTCCCTCCTTGTCCTTGTCCTTATCATGTTTGACCTGTTCCCTCATGGCTACCAGCTCCTTGATCGCGTCCTCCTTCTCCTTCTCCGTCTTGACAGACTTCTGCCTCACAGTCTTCAGGAGGCTTATAGCTTTGACCCGTTTTTCCTCCTCCTCTTTGACAATATTTTTCTGATGTTCTAGGGCCTGGTGTAGCTCTTCCATATCTGCAGCGTGAGTGGCAAATTGATTTTCTGATTGCTGAGTTGAGTCCTGAGAGGCTTTGATCAGTGCTTCAGCTTCCTGTAGCTGGTTTTTCAATTTCTCAATTTCAATGGACTGAGATTTGGACTCCATGAGATGCGTCTCCCTCAATTCTCCGATTCGCTCTTCCTGTCCTGTGTATTCTGCTCAGAGGGGAGACGCGACATCGAGATGATCGAAATCTTAACTATTCATCTTTTGCGACAGGTCTCGGACTTCGTCGCGGTATAACTTCAAAATTTGAATAAATGAAGTGACACATTACAGCATCGAGACTACATACTCGTTTCTTCTCATCGTTATTTTTGAAGAAATCGTTCAGGCTGTTGACATCGTGCACGCTCTCCACTGAAGTAAATTCCTTGAGGACAGAGTCCGCAGCGAGCTTGTCTGCTTGCAATCGTTTGAAAGACTTAGATACATCTATGTATTGGTGGGATCAGTATCCCTAAGGTTTGATGGAGTAAATGGAGTTCATGCCTGCAAAACGTTGCTCTACAAGTTTTAGGCGTTCCTGTAAAACATCTGGGGCTGACTGATGAGAGTCTATTTGTGAGGTGGGAACAACGACTTGGCTAAGCGGATTGGCTTCTTGAACTGGAGCCTTTGTTTGACTGATACCCGTTTCAATCCCCTGCAGAGGTGATGCCAGATCGGCATCTGTTGACTCTGGAAGTGGTATCCTGGCCTCTGGGATCAACATATCCGGTTCAGTAATGTCTTCCAGGTGTTGCTGGAGTACATCCTGCGGAAGGATAGCTGGCCCAGACTCCTCCGGCACATCTGCCGTTGCAAGATGCAGAGGGGGCGCATTGATCTCTTGTGAAGGGGATGTAGGAAGAGATGCTGGTAGAGGGAAAGATGTTGGGGAAAGAGGGTGGTTTGACACTGGTGTCGCAACGCGACTAGGAGTGGGCCTCTCTGAAAGAGTAGTGGGCGTAGTGGGATTGGATGGCTCCCCAATAGCAAAGGTAGCGGCTGCACGTAGCCTATCCTCAAGCCTAGATTTCGATTGCCATGGTTCGCGTTCGGAAGCCGTTGGTGGAGGGCTTGCAACCTTGCGTACAGGACTACCAGATCGTTGAGAAGCAAAGGATTTGCGCAGATTTGCGAGAGCGGATTCAGCTAGCTGACTAGACGACACTGAAACTGATTGGCGAGGACTGTGCTGAGAGTCGGAGGAGGAACGCAAGTTGACTGAGCTTTCTTCATCTTTGAATTCCTGGGTTACACTGGCAGTCAGGTTACGAAGATGCGAGAACATAGGTGTTGCCAAATCACGGTTAGGTAAGAACAACTGATACACGTGAGTACAGTACAGTAACGTTTAACAGTGAGTTCAAGGTAGCTGTGTTACGAGCGTGTACGCTAGTACGAAATGGTAGGATAAATAGGTAGATAAGAAAGGTCTACGATGTCACCTCGGAAGAGGGTGCACTACTGGAGGGGATGCCTTCCACTTCCTTCCCCTTACCACTATCCGAGCCGTTGACTACGGGCGAGGCAAGCTGCCAAGCAGGAATAGCTGGACGGCTGGGCATCGAAAGTGTGGTAGGCGGAGAGCTAGCAGTGCTGGATATACCTGGAATGCTTGGCCCACGACTCAGTAGGAGGGCTTTGAGAGATTTCAATTCCTGCTGTAGGTCGGTGAGGGATTGGACTTGGGTCTCTTTGTTTTTCTCTATCATCTATCGATGGTTGTTTAAGAAAGAGGGCCATCCAACGTAATCATAGGACCATACCTTCGGTAGCATTTCCCTAACATTATCGACTTCCTCCCTTATTTCACGCAGTTCGTCACGAGTCTTCTGTTCACTGAGCTTCATCTCTTCCACGACAGATTGAACTTGACTGGTTGTTTTCTCAATCTTTTCATGTTGAGCGTCAACAGAAGCACGAATTGCAGCAGTTTCCGCTTGTATTTCTTTCAATCTAGCTTCCGCAGCATCAAATTGGGCAGTGAGTGCGTCACGATCGTCCTCATACACAGTGGTAGTAGGTGGTTGAAAGTGAGGCAGTAGATATTTCTAGAACATCGTCCATAAGCAATATAGCAGTGTCCAGACCAGAAGGACACTCACTTTGAAAAGCGAAACTGCACCATATGTTACGGTGCCTGATATTACCGCTGTAATCTACTCAGTAACTTTCAGTCGAGTATTCCTGGCTTGCTGAAAGCACTCACGAAATAATCTCGCCAATCCCACGGCTGATGCGAATGTGAAGTAAAAGAGTAAGGTGCTGGTCCGTATATTGGGTGATATGACGCTTGCTGAGTGTGTACAGGTTGATTCCGGGCAGCCTGTTTGACTGCGTCGTCTATTTCTGCTGGAGTCAGCCCTTTCGCTTCCAAAAATTGGATACGCTGTGCGAGAGGAGAAGCTTGGGTCTAGATAGTGTCATGAAGGTACTGCAGTATCTCAAAACAAGCCGGTTATAATACCTTGGGGTCTGAAAGGAAGGTGATCGCATTCTGGATGAGATCCTCACGGGACATGGGTAAGGTACAAAAGTGGCAAATTTCGGGACGAGTAAAAACTTGTGACTTTAAATTTAAGCTTGAACTCCTTCACCCATGTTGCAGCTGGTTTCTTGCAAACTCGCTGCTCGTGCCTTCACGGCCTCTAAATGTACAGTTTCATTACTTATTCTATTCTATTCTATTCCACCTACTTACCGTCTACAATAGCCTCTTTCTTCAATGTTTCTCGAACTGCCCTACGGAACCAGATACCCACCTTCAGTATGTTGCTAGCGCTTTTTCAAGCTACTTTTATTTACCTCTATCCAGCAAAACGAGGTTATGCCGACACCTATTGTCGTGACAAGCCGCACATGAACATTGGAACTATTGGTACACGTCTTTTCATCTTCGTCCCTCTTCGACTCTTCCCAACTGCTGCTGCTAGGCCACGTCGATCATGGAAAGACAACGTTAACCGCTGCCATCACCAAAGTCCTCGCAGCAAATGGTGGTGCTAAGTTCACGGACTACAGTCAAATTGACCGTGCGCCCGAAGAAAAAGCTCGCGGAATCACCATTAACTCATCTCACGTCGAGTATGAGACCTCTACTCGTCACTACGGACATATTGACTGCCCAGGACACGCTGACTGTATGTGCTACTTTACAACGTCTTTCTTTTTATTCAGCTTCCCACATTTTTTAGATATCAAGAACATGATAACTGGAGCGGCTCAAATGGATGGCGCCATCATCGTTGTATCTGCCACTGATGGTCAAATGCCTCAGACCCGTGAACACTTGCTTCTGGCTCGTCAAGTTGGTATCAAACGTCTAGTAGTTTTCATTAACAAAGTCGACCAAGTTGATGACTCGGAAATGCTCGATCTTGTGGATATGGAAATTCGTGACCTACTTTCAACCTACAACTTTGACGGTGAACACACTCCAATTGTCATGGGCTCCGCCCTTGCTGCTCTTGAAGGTCGTGATGATGATATTGGTCAGAAGAAGATCGCTGAACTGGTTCAAGCTTGTGATGACTGGTTGGAACTCCCTGCCCGTGATCTAGAGAAACCTTTCTTGATGCCTATTGAAGGTAAGTAATTCCATTCCGGTTTTGCGTACTTAAGCCTACATCTATTTCTGTAGATGTGTTCTCTATCTCTGGACGTGGAACTGTTGCTACTGGACGTGTAGGTAAATTACATTTCTATACTTTGCATGCATTGGATATTCCTCTAGGTGGAACGTGGCGTTGCCAGCAAGGGTGCTGAAGTCGAGGTTATCGGTTTGGGTACTTCTCTCAAGACTACTGTCACGGGTATCGGTCAGTCAAAAGTCGTCTCATCTGCAATCGAGTCGGTCTGATTCCCTACTTCATAGAGATGTTCCACAAGGAGTTGGATCGTGTAAGGCTTATCTGGCGTCGTTCATTCTTTATGAATCTGACATTTCTAGGCTGAGGCTGGTGACAACATGGGTTGCTTGCTCCGCGGCATTAAGCGTGAACAAATACGTAGAGGTCAAGTCATTATTGCCCCTGGTTCCATGAAAGCTGTGAAGCAATTCCTAGCTCAGATCTACGTAAATTCCGCTGTTTATTCCCTTCGTGCTCAACCAACCTGTTTGCCTACAGGTTCTCACTAAAGACGAGGGTGGAAGATATTCCCCATTCACATCTAATTATCGTCCCCAGATGTTCCTCAGGACCGCTGATATCACCGCTGCTCTGACGTTCCCTGAAGGCACCAAGGATGCTCAAGAAAAAATGGTAAGTAGTGTCAAGACTAGCCCCATAATCGCAGACTAACATAAATCAAAGGTTATGCCTGGTGATAACGTTGAGATGGTCGTTTCTCTCGTCCATGATGTCGCCGCTGAGGTTGGTTCTCGGTACGTCTCAAATTTGTTGATTTGCCCTCGTCCTCAGCCCTAACGATCCTTTCTCAGCTTCACCCTTCGTGAAGGTGGAAAGACTAGTCAGTGTCCTGCTTTTACTTGATTACTTTCGCTCATACACTCTCACAGTTGGTACCGGTATCATTACTAAAATTTTAGAGGTCGCGTAATTGGTGTGCGACTCTAACTGACAACTGGTCGTAGGATGGTCAATGGCAGTACAAATCTAATTCCGGCTTATAATTATGTTACATTCGCCTAGCATCTTTCTTCATCTCAACTCCCACTTAAAATTAAAGATAGAATTATAGATGATTGGGAAATAAAACGTTGAATCGGTGAATGAGAGCCGGACTTTGAAAGGCCTCATGACCTGAGGTACCAGAATTTCAGAAGCGCATTTGAATTGAAAGTTGCTGGAACTTCTTAACCACTGACACATTTCCCACCTCACTTATTGCTCAAAACATAATGCAATCTTTACTTCGTCAAGCTGCTCGTCCACGGTTCTCAGCCTCTCTTCTGCACCGTCGTGCCGGCTTACATCCTTCAACATCAACATTCCGACGAACTATCGTCAGTGCGTGATCGTACATATCCCGCAATGCATCTTTCTTAACCTGGCATAACACTGGTATAGCTAAAGCATACACCGCTGACCATGAAACCGTATCGTTCGACGATGCTACTAGCATGGGTGTTGTGACTATAACAAACTATGCACAAAAATCGTTGGGCGATGTAGTCTTTGTCGAACTTCCAACGGAAGGTACTGAGGTCAAACAAGGAGGTATGTTTTTTCTCTGTGTGCCATGTAGGAATTATTCAGACAGCAGTGCCCATGATAGATATTATTGGTGCGGTTGAAAGCGTAAAAGCTGCCTCAGACATCGTCAGTTCTCCATCCCCAGGACAGCATCTGTTCTTAGACTTTCTAACCACCTTGACAGTATGCACCCGTATCCGGCGTGGTCCAAGAAATTAACAAGGCTCTTTCAGACCAACCAGGTCTCATTAATAAATCTCCTGAGGACGCAGGTAAGTTTCCTCTGATTTTCACCGTATTTTTTTTTACTATAGTACTTTTTGCAGGATGGTTATGCAAAATCAAGCTCACGAATCCAACTGAAGTTGATCGATTATTGACAGAAGAGCAGTATAGACTCAGCATAGAAAGCGACGACTAGAAGGAGAGTGCAACTTTAATCTAAAAACTCCGTTTGTTGCCGATTCAACTCGAGGCAAACTATGCTATACAGAGTTTAACCTCTCTTGTACATGCCACAGTCCGAGTGGTGACTAGGTTCTTG